>JARYGA010028459.1:0-21766 GCA_030545235.1 Helianthus tuberosus | reverse complement strand
GCTGGTCGATTCAGGAGGTCGCCATAGAAGGGTTGGGAGGATGATGGGTGATGGTTGCTGGCTTGAAGAAGAAGAGGGGATGAGGGGTGTAATACGTTTTCTTACAACAAAGCATAGGGGGTAATAAGAAATGATAATATAGTCATTTAACACCGGGGGTAATACGTTTTCTTACAACAAAGCATAGGGGGTAATAAGAAAGGGTAATATAGTCATTTAACATCCCAGTTAACAGAACTTTTAAGTTTTTTAACACCAGGGGGTAATATTGTAGCGGTTTTTCAATAGTTGAGGGGTGACAGCAAGATTTTCGTATTAGGGGGTAAGGCTGCCAATCACATATAACCTCAGGGGGTAAAACTGCAGTTTACTCCTAATTTTAATTTGAAGATTAACCCTATTATAATAAATGATTCCAAAGAATATCACATGTCGTTATTAGAACACGTTTAACTTTTACACTAATTTTAATTTAAATATAATTTTTAATTCCTACAATATAGGAATATACATGTTAAATCTTTATATAACGTCAACTCTATCTTTATCCCTCTGTCTTCCTTATCTCTATCTCTATCTCTACATTTTAAATCTTTATACAATTTCAACTCTAACTTTATCCCTATATCTTCCTTATCTCTATCTATATCCCTATCTCTTCCTTGTCTCTATCTATATATCTGTCTCTATACCTAATAAATAAAAATCTTAGGACATAATTCTAGACAACCTTTTTTTTAAAGGTGAACTTCTCAACATACGGATGATTCACGCCAGAAAACCCAGCCCCGCCCCATTCTGTCCCGGCCCCGCCCCATTCTGTCCCGAGGACTATGTTGTCTTAACCGGACCCACGCATCAGTAGAATGGGACATTTGGCTTTAATTTGTGTTTTCCCTCTAATTCCGTATACTCATTTAACTTACACGTAGAGCCTTACTCGTTTCAGATTTACCCGATTTGTTTTTCAATATTACCTTTAACACATTCCATATTTCATTTTCATTTTCATCAACCTCACACATTTTCATTATTTAAAATTTACAAATTTTATAATAAATTTTAATTGATTGTTAGTTTGTTTCTATTTTTTTTAGATTTTAAAGTTGTAATTCTCAATTTCCACCTTTTCTCTTTATGATCACACATACTAAAATTAGAAAATAAAATTAAGTTTTACTAATTTAAGCCGTGTAATACACGAGATTTTAACCAAAATTAATATATAACACAATATTATTGTAGCAAAAGTTGAGCACACAAATAGTTGATAAGAGGCTAGGTTTAAAAAGTTATTTGATAGGGCTATATGTTTTTCCGTAATATTCATTACATAGCCAGTTAAACTTATATAAAATTAGTAAAATACCATTTTGACAAAACACAGCCAGTTAAACTTATATAAAATTAGTAAAATACCATTTTGACAAACTAAAAAGGACTATTAATGTTTTTACTTAAAACAATAACAAAAAGGCTTCTAATATTAGACAGTATCGTGTGGGCGTGGGGCTTTCGCAACGCCAAGCACACCACCCCTTGTATTAGTTTGCACGTGGTGTCGGATTCTTCATGCGGCGTGGGGGAGGAGTGGTGATGGTTGATTGCTTGTGTGTAAATTTTATTAACTTGTTTATTTTTTTTAACATACATGAAATAAACAAATGATTGTCACGTGTCGTTCCATGCCACCCTTTCACGAGCCTTCCACTTCCGCGTTTTTTGGGGTTTGAAGAGGAAATCCCTCTCTACTAACGTGACTGGCATGTGGCACCTCATGTTCCTTCTTCAAGCCCCTCCAAACCGAATAGTCTTAACACTTAGGGGTTGTTTGTTTTAGCTCTTAATGGGCTCTTAATGGTTCAGGCCTCTTACTGGTTCAACACTTAATGGTTCCAACTATGGATGGGATTGGTACAGTACCCGTACCGGTACCGAAAATACCAGTACCGAATTTGAAGAAAACTGGGTACCAAATATATTGGTATAGTACGAGTACGGGTATTTCGGTACAATACCCGTTTTGGTACCACTTTGTTTTTATTTTAGTTTTTGAGCACTCAAATAGGTACTATATGAGTAAAATCGACATGAACGCAAACATAGTACATGTACCAAATAGGTAAAATCAATATGAATACCATAAATACCATAAAATGAAATAAAACATAATATAAAAAAAACTTTTAAAGTCCTATATAAAATTCAGATTGTTTGTTTAGAGAGCAGATGTCGAATGGTTCAGACATTTTTCTCTGAACGATTAAACATTATACTGAATCTGAATGGTAAAGACAAATGGTTCAGACATTTGTCTTTAAATGTTAAGCATTATACTGACTCTTAGCTGAATTGGACTGCCTCTTACTCTTTGTGAGTTCATGCTAGTCTTGCACATGCCAGACATTGATTTGTTTATATTTGCAATTTACTTGTGAGTTTTAAAGCGGTTTCAATTCTAAATAAAATTTAGTTCTGGGTTCGATTTAGCAACAAAAAAAAAAGAGTTAGCGCACAAAAACGATTAAGATACCAGCAACAAGTAATGTGTTTACATAAATGAGATGTAACATCTCATTTATGTGCATTTAAGATCATATTTAGTTCTGGTAACTCTCTTTGTGGTTCATGGTTGACCCACCACAAAGGTCATTTTGGTTCATCAAAGAAAAAAGCAAAGATAAGGGACTCTAGAATTATAAATGGGGGCATAATTTGGGATTGGGGATGGATAAGGACACCGAATAGTGTAGAGGAGAAACAAGAAATGGATACGTTGAAGGAGCGTCTACAACAACAAAAAATGACACAGACAGGCGACATATGGGTCTGGAAGAATTATGAACATCAGGAATTTTGTGTAAAAACGAATTTTGTGTAAAAAACGTAAAACTCCCACTGAGTCAGAATCTAGACATAAACTCATCACCGAACAACTACTGCTGGCAGGGGCGGAGACAGCATGTTAGGAGCCGTAGCACGGGCTACTGCTCAAAGTCGTGTTCGTAGTGTTTCGCAGTGTTAATTTTTTGGTTTTTTTTCGATTTTATATAAAGGATACCCCTAAAAAAATACGAGGATACCCCTATAAAGGATTTTATATGAATACACCGTAATTTTTTTTTTGGATACACCTGGTTTTAAAGTCTAGCTCCGCCACTGACTGCTGGAACAACTGGGCGACGGGGAAGAGTGCATCTTTCGCATGGCGAGCGATTGACGAAAAGATTCCATCAGCCGTGGCTTTAAGGAATAGGGGCATGAATATACATGATGTAACCTGCAGAATATGTGGAGCCGATGACGAGTCTGCTGTTCACATATTGCTGAATTACAATGTAGCGAAATGAATTTGGGAAGTTGTGTCAACATGGACAGGAATTCCGACGGTAAATTCTGTCGGTAGCATAACGAAACTGCTGCAAATGATACTTGAAGGTCAAAGGAGCCGAACAGTAAGGAAAATGGTACATGCGATAGCCATTGAAACTATGTGGGTCTTGTGGAAAAACAGAAATGATAAGGTATTTACAGGTAGACATCGGGCGGCTCAATCGATTATTGAAGACATTAAAGTGACAACCTTCCAAGGGGTGAAGCTACGATCGAAGCATAGCACAATAACAAAACAAGAATGGTGGGATTTTAATTTAAATTTGTAAAAGAAGTATGATTTTCGTTTTGTTTTCTTCTTTCTGTTTGTTGTTTTTTATTTTGTTTGGTTCAGCTGCTGGCTGAGTTGCTGTACTTTAGTTTCTATTTGAATGAAAGTTCCGTTTGGCTGTTCAAAAAAAAAGTAAAAGGTAAAAGAAAATTCTGATTTTTTTTTTTTTTTTTGTCATAGTGTCAATCTTATATCAAGTGATTTTTTTTTGTCTTATGTAATGTCTTACTCAATAACATAGTGCCAATCTTATATCAAATTTAGTAGATTAAAAAAAATCTTAACATGATCTTCCATTTCGGTCAGCAGTACAAATATGCAAATGACGTGTTTAAAAATATATAATTTTTAACTAATGTATTTACACTATTCAGTTTTGAAAACGGTTTTCACTTGAGTACTAAACTACACGCACAATAGGCAAGTATAACTATTGGTAAAAAACCGAGTATTAATAAGTTGACCTGATAGCTACTGGAAATAAACCTTTGACAATATATATAGCCGAAAAAAGAAAGTGATTTGCGACTTCAAAATTAAAATAATGAACAAAGCAAAGCAAATAAGCATGGAAGGCAATTAATTAGAAAAAAAGCATAGAAGACAAATTTTTTTTTGAACGGCAAACAACAATTCACATTCATCACCAAATTTTGTACAAAGTTATATGGTTAGTAAGCAACTAAGCCAACCACCCATTTACATTATCGCCTAATATACATAAACAAACTGATAAAGAAGCAAAAATAACTAAAACCAAACTTATTTCTTTATCTTGCAACTTCAAACTGCACCCATTCTCTCCACTCCATATTCTCCTTTTTCCCCCAGCTTTTAATCCACATGAATGTAGTCGCCTGCATTTCCCCAAACACTGCATCAATATTTACCCTTTTCCCCTCAAAGATATATTCGTTTCGTGCCTTCCACAGTCCCCAGCAAGTCGCCATTATAATCGTTTGTATCAGTTTCCTTTTATTCTTGTCGATCACCTCGCTTTTATGTATTTCCAGTAGTGCTTTCATGGTCGTTACATTAAATGGTTGTATTTTACACCATCTTATAACCTTCGGCCATAATAGTGTAGCAAAATAACAACCTGCGAATAAATGGTCGGCATCTTCCTCAAAGAATCCACATAGTTTACAAAACGACGAACCCGACAGCATACCTCTTTTTTTAAGTCCCTTCATCGTTGGTAACCGATCCTGTACACCTCGCCATCCAAAGATATTCACCCTTTTTGGCACCCACTTAGCCCACTTATACGGATAATACGGTACTGCAAATCTATTCAGCATAGAAGACAATTAATCAGAAAATCTTATTGTTTTGATAAGGCGAAGTGTGAATTTCTTTTTATTAAACTATAAACTCGCACTCCGTAGTGAAAACTGCAATATTTTAGTACGTGTTTTAAAGTGAGTCTAGATACTCGGGGCAATTTGACAAGGCTGTGTAATGGTAAGATAACATAGTAGAGCCGTTTAGGGAAAATTCCACAGAATAGTAACCAAGTTTTAAAAGTGTTATAATTAGGTCACTGGTGTCGTTTTTGTCCCAATTAGATAACTTAACATTCAAATTGAGTCATTTCCTTTTTTCCATGTGTCAAGAAAAAAATGGAGCATAAGAAGCTGGTGTCGAATTATTTTAATATATGAAATTATATTTATTAAAAATAAAAACCATTTAAATACATTAAAGAGTAGGGTTCGCACGGAAAGTGTGTTTTTCCTAGAAAGTCTAGGAAGCGATCTGGTCCATCCGATTGGTGTGTTTAAGGGTTGAGATTAAATCAATGGCAATCTTGTAATATTTGAATTTAATTAATTGATTGTTTTAAATGAATAGGGGCAATTTTGTCAAATGGCCGTTTTTTAAATCAATTAGATAACTGCAATCCCTACTTTCATGGGATTTTCCCTTTCTCTCTCCATTATTGATTTGATTTTCTCTCTCCATTATTGATTTGATTTTCTCTCTTTCTCTCTCCAATCCAACCCTAAACATAATAAAACCTGCGATCTCTACTCCCCCTTGCTGTTGGCGACGCAAAACAGGACCCCAAAAGCATTCAGATTTCGGTTCCAAGGCTTGTTGATACCCCTTTTCTTCACTAGGTATTCATATCTTGTGTTGTGATTAAAGTTCTTGAAGTGCATATACGTTTTCGGTCTTAATCTGCTTGTAACTTGGCTGTGTTTTTTCTGTTTTAATTGATGATTGTAGAGAGGCATGTAAAACACAGCGTCAAGAATCTGCTTGCTGTTAAAACACAGCGTCAGGAATCTGCTTGCTGTTAAAACACAGCGTCAGGAATCTGCTTGCTGTTAAAACACAGCGTCAGGAATCTGCTTGCTGTTAAAACACAGCGTCAAGAATCTGCTTGCTGTTGAAACACAATGGCCTGCTTGTTGTTAAAACACAGCGTCAGGAATCTGCTTGCTGTTAAAACACAGCGTCAGGAATCTGCTTGCTGTTAAAACACAGAGTCAAGAATCTGCTTGTTGTTAAAACACAATGGCCTGCTTGCTGTTAAAACACAATGTCAAGAATCTGCTTACTGTTTAAACAACATAAAACACATTCAGAGTGTTAAAATGCAAAATAACTGTTAAAACACAACCTGATTATATATTGACTTCAGATTGTTAAAACACACTGACTTCAACCTCTCTGACTAGTAAAACACATCACCAAGAACATGCTGATAGTTTCAGATAAACACATTGACTTGCAGATTTGAATTCGAAAACAATAAAAATTCCGAAAATCATGGAATTTTAGTTAATGAAGATACATTCCAAAAATAAAATTAAAATGTGAAATTACATGATAGCCCTTCTACTTAAAATCTCTCAATGACACATGTCCAAATCTTATTCCTTCCTAGGCTTTCTAGGAAAAATAGACTTTCCACCCAACTCCTACTCTACATTAAAAATAAAAAAAAAAAACAAGTTACAATCCACTTCATCACTCGACGTTAGCATCAAATGAAAGAGAAAAAAGAAACAAAAATTCACATCACCACGGTTACATATGAAATAGATAAAAAAAAAACCCTTAATTTTAATGAAGAATGAATGTTGAGTGACCTGATTGGAACACTTTTGAAACTTGAGTGACCTAATTGAAACACTTTTAAAACTTGGTTACTATTCTACAAACCTACCCTGTTGTTTTAAGTTGTATAAAATTGTAAAGTTTTCTGCTACGTGTGATTTATAAATCCAATAAGTATCGAGCCTAGGTTTTGGGATGTTACAATTTGATATCTTGTTTAAGTTACGGTAAATGATTTAATTTCCTCAAATAACAAGTTTTTATATTTATTTGAAAACGTTTCATTATCAAAACTATCAAATTTCTATGTTATTATTAAATAATACACTTTTAATAATGTTACATTTTTGTTACTTACAACAAATTTGATCATATTTAAGCACTTTGCAAGTTAAAGAACAACAATATCTCATTAATATTTTGACGATCACATAACACAATTGTAAAAACTATTTATAAATGACCTCATTAGTCACCCATAGTATCTTTTTGACCCTTTGATAAGACTTTTTTTTTTTTTTTAACGGCAAATTTGGATCACTGACGGACCACTGGAGTATCATCGTGCCACCAGCAGAACCACCCGATCATATCCATCTCCACTAGGCAATAATGCCTATACACCAATTCAGGAGGAAACCCAATAAATTTGGGAAAACCCCCCTTTGTGGGAATCGAACCCATGACCTAATGGTCATAAGCCTTATCCCACCACCAAGATACCACTAGGCTATAATGCCATGGGTACCCTTTGATAAGACTAGTTGCTAATTTTTAAATCTAAAGACATAATTAAAAATGCGATTAGATCAACTTCGTAATGCCAAGGCCTGCAAGTTGCAATTTCATATGAAGGCACTAATGTCATCACGAGTCACGACCACATTTAAGTTTTGCAATTGAAATTTATAATTAATAGATAGTCAAATATTCTTGATTCATTCACATGTAACATTGTGTTACGGATAACAAGAAGGTTGTTTGATAACTAAATAAGAAATTGAATATTTACACAATTACAAATACAAAACATGTTAAAGTAAAATGCCAAAATGGTCCTTGAGTTTAAGCCATTTTTGTCGGTTCAGTCTAGAAATGAAACATTTTGTATCTGGGTCCCTAAGGTTTCATTTTTGTTGCCATTTTTATCCAATTGCTAAATTGGATTCAATTTTCTGTTAACTTTTTTTTTTCTCGTTTTCCTCATTTAAGTAAAATATATTATGGCATAAAATGACGATTATATCCTTAATTTAAATGAGGAAACCGATAAAAAAGGGAGAAGTTAACAGAAAATTTTAACCCAATTGTCAATTGGATGAAAATGACAACAAAAATGAAACATTAGGGATCAGGATACAAAACGTTTCATTTTTGGATTAAAGTGGCAAAACTGGCCTAAATTCGGGGACCTTTTTGACATTTACTCAAATATGTTTTTAAATAAATAAATAAATAAATGCATTTAAAATATTTTACAGTCTCGTTGGGTTTGTAAAAGATAAGAGAGGATTTAAAGCATAGAATAAATTAAAAGTGGTTTATTTAAGGGTTTGTAAGATAGAGAGGATTTAAAGCGTAGAATAAATTAAAAGTGGTTTATTTAAAAGTGAATATGTGATAACAAGATGTGTTCTAAAATGGTCCACCATGTAGTAAAGCTACATTCTTTGATAGGGACTCAAGTATTGTGTGATGGCCATAGCTTTTTGGGAAGGTTATATGTATCATCGTATGTACTCTTTTAAAAACTATATTATATTACAAATCATTTAGTGCAATAATTTAGCTAGTGGAAATTCTCATGTGTAGGAATATGTATGTATTACAAAATAAATTTGTTTCCTTGCAATAGTATTAACTTTATGAATATAATGTAATCTATTAAATCTACTCTTAAATTTTAGAGTAAACTGCTAAAATCGTCCCTGAGGTTTGACTCAAAATGCTAGATCAGTCCAAAATCAACTTTTGTTGCTAAAACAGTCACTGAGCCCAAGTTCTGTTGCTAGATCAGTCCAATTAGTTAACTGAAGTTAGTTTTTAACTTTTATTTATTACACAAACAGTCCCTGTAGTTATAATTTACTAGTTTTAACTATGAGTTAATAGCCAAAATGGTCCCTGAGGTTTGCACCACCACCGCCACCACACCGCCACCACCGCACCGCCGCCACCACCACCACCACCACACCGCCACCACCACCGCCACCACAGCACCGCCGCCACCACCACCACCACAGCACCGCCGCCACCACCACCACCACGCCGCACCGCCACCACCACCACCACCACCATCGCCACAGCACCGCCACCACCACCACCATCGTTTGGTCACCATCACCATCGCCACAGTGGGTTGCAGGTTTGACCGAAAAACTTTTGAGATAGTTTTGAAAGCATGCCACACCTTTTGAAAGCATGCACACCTGTTAATCTTTTGAGTTTTTCTTTCAAAGCTTTGATCTTTTTTAAGAAATCTGGTATGGGTATGTTCTAATTGTTTTGTTTAATATCATTCTTCAAGAAGCTATATTTGGGTATGAATTATATGTTTTAGTTCATCATTTTCTTGTAATTTGTGGGAATTGTTGTGTAGGGTGTTAATCTTTTGAGTTTTTCTGTTAAAGCTTTGATCTTTTTCAAGAAATCTGATTTGGGTATGTTCTAATCTTTTTGTTTAATGATTCTGTTGATTAAATTCAAGGGCTTTATGTTTGATGTTTCCAGGAGTATAATTGCACAGGAGATCAATTAGATCTTTGGAGTTTTGTTTTAAAAAGTTTACCTTTTTTTGTATATTGTCTCAAAAATCTGATTCTTGGTATGTTTTAATTGTTTTGTTTAGTGATTTTGTTGATTGAACTGCAGGTGTATGTAGTTAATTTTTTAGGAGTTTTTTGTTTGATAATAAAGATCAAGAATTCAATCCTATTAGTTTTTGTTTATAGCTCAAGTTCTATGGTTAATTGTTTTAATTTTGGTGGCGGCGGTGCTGTGGTGGTGGCGGTGGTGGCGGCGGTGCTGTGGTGGTGGTGGTGGCGGCGGTGCTGTGGTGGCGGTGGTGGTGGCGGTGTGGTGGTGGTGGTGGCGGCGGCGGTGCGGTGGTGGCGGTGGTGGTGGTGGTGCAAACCTCAGGGACCATTTTGGCTATTAACTCATAGTTAAAACTAGTAAATTATAACTACAGGGACTGTTTGTGTAATAAATAAAAGTTAAAAACTAACTTCAGTTAACTAATTGGACTGATCTAGCAACAGAACTTGGGCTCAGTGACTGTTTTAGCAACAAAAGTTGATTTTGAACTGATCTAGCATTTTGAGTCAAACCTCAGGGATGATTTTAGCAGTTTACTCTAAATTTTATAATAATGTCCATGGGAGGACTAGAATCCTAACCACTTGGTACACAACAACTTATTACGCTACTGCTACCACCAGACTACAAGCCCTTTGGTGGGTAGTGGAAGTGTGTAATTGTATTCCGTCGAAGTTATTGACGCAAGCACATGCGAAAGCCGTTTACGATACAAATAAATACTTTATTTAAAACACAACTCCGTTTAAACCCTAAATGTACGCACAAAAATTATTTAGTCTTCATCGTCGCCAGTTAGTTGAGGTGCGTTATTATATTCTGCCAACGTTATCGATCAAAGCACATGTGAAAGATGTTATTATTTTTTTAATACAAATCTGTTTTAAGTTATAAAAGGTTGACGAAAGAAAACATAAAATAAAAAACTTATTATCCTGACATCGTCGTCATCAGATAGTCGAGGTGCGTAATTGTATTCCGCCAAAGTTACCGATCGAAACACATGCAAAAGTCATTTTCGAAACCAAGAAATAATATATTTTGAATACAACTCTGCTTTTTGATAACGGTTATATGAGAATATTGAAAAAGTTTCTTTAAAACGTAAGTGTGTTAGAACTTTTATAAGACTTAACGTATAAAAGTTATTAGTAAAAAAAAATTAGATGATAAACGCAGATACTATTAATTTTTTTTAAAGAGTTATATGTGTCATAGATAAGCATGAAGTGTCACTTGTTAACACGATATCTTCTAAAAAAAAAAGTAATATATAATATTTGATGTTTTCATTCTGTTCATTCAAGATTGATCAGCCAATGCTATTTGATTATATGATTAAATTATAATTGAAATATCTTCTAAAATAAAATAAAAACTAATATATAACATGTGATATTTGCATCATGTTCATTCAAGATTGATCAGCCAATGCTATTTGTTTATATGATTAAATTATAAGAGACTAATATCAACTAGTAGGTGAAATAAATGTGTTGCGATGGTATGTTAAAATTTGTAAGGCTCAATTTTAAAGATTTGTATTGTGTATTAGATTTCCTTCGATAGGAAAAAACATACGTTGAAACGTCAATCAAAAAATCACTTCGCAACGAAAATGCCATAATTTTACAAAAAAAAAAAATTAAAAATCAGATTTTAAGGTTACAAATACGTAAAATAGAAAACATTAAAAAACAAAACCTTGAAGGAGCGTTGATGATTTATACATATGTGTCTCGATGACCTGTACATTAATCGCACATAATTCGGTTTTGAATACAAGGTACACCAAAATGTAATTAAAATAAGCTTATAACAACGAGAAATGTAGATAAATATATATGCCAATATATATTCTGAATTTTTGTAATATAATATTTTAAAAGTTATAAAGACACCAAAAAAATAGATCGTTTGTAATAACATGGTTGATTAAAAAAAGAAATAAAAATAAAAGCAAAACTTTATGGTGTAAATGGTAAGTTTTGAGATAATGAAGGTATAACTTGCCATCGATCTCTAGATCAAGTGGTAGTAAAATTGTATTTCTTTTGAGATATGCAGGTTCAACTCTTACTTGGTGCAGAGTGAGGCATTGGTGGACAATGATAAGAGACCCAAGGAAACTTGGGTTTGATCCTGAGTCAAACGGGTTTTACTAGTAATTTCACCGTCGTGCCTACGAGCGGGTGGGTTACCAGGCTTTCCCCGGAATTGGTGGTGGACCCGGATTACTCTCGGAGTACTCCGTTTGATCTAGTGGGTGCCCCGAGAATGCTCGGGATTGATTCTGTTGGTCGTTAAAAAAATGAAGCTATTGTCACACCCCGAAGTATCAGAGTTTGACGTGACTGGACTGGTATCTTCATTGCATAGCGGAAACAGTTAAAGCTAAGACTTCTAGAAAGCAAATGCCCACTAAGTACTCGAATTCCCCATGGTCCTTCTATTCCAACCGTACCATAATTTTTAAATGCAACCTGAGAAAGAAACATGCGAAAAATCAACATAAAGTTGAGCGAGTTCATAGTTTTTTTTTGTAAAAGATTTGAAATAAATCTTTTTGAATAACCGGTTTTTGAAATATAGTCGAGAAAACGAATTTAAAATCATTTTCTTGTCATGTTATATGGAAACTTTGTATTCGTGAAACTTCGTATTTGTAACGCGTTATGTTCGTAAAACCTTGTATTTGTAAACTCTTGTGTTCGTAAAATTTGTGTAACAATCAATGTTTACCCTGACATTGACAACTTGCATGCATAATCCTATGCGTTGTATTTGTATAAACATGGTATGTAAGTGCAAGTTTGTCCCGTAAAATGTAAGTTTAAGAGTTGTAAATTCAAGGAATCAAGATCGCTAATGTTTAGCTATGACATTAACATTTGGAACGACATAGGAAGCATCTAAACCATAGGTATTTTTCCGTCGATTTACGACTCGAGACACAAAAGCACTCTAGGTAAAACGTGGCCCAGAGTGTCGCTGCCTGAAACCCATTAGATCTAACCTTTTGTTCCGTGGTCTAGGTATATAGTTGATTAATGGTGCTTAAGTCTCACCCTATTCGTGACATGATCTATGTACCATTCCTTAGTTTTCTACATACCACTGCACGTGTATTTTCCCGAAGTTTGGAAAACCAGAAAACGTTGTATGCACATTTCGAAAATACGCTTGTTTGAAAAGCCGGTATAGTCATGATAAACCTTTCGTAAACCATTTGTGTTTATTGACGTTCACAAACCATTTATGTTAGCTAAAACTTGTTTGTAAAATGGTTTAGAAATATGTAGTTTATGTTTATCGAAAACCTTGTATGCTTTACAAAATGTGCATGTCTTTCCACCCCGAAAACATATATAAAAATGTATAACTGTAAAAAGGTGGGGTTATGAACTCATCTGGATACCCTTGTGCAAAGCTAGCTAAATACGACTTCGTGATGTCGTTTCCAAGACGTGACTCGCTAGCGTGCATTCTATAATATCCCTAACACGGAATATATTATAAGTTTCTAAATAAAAGCGGTAACTATCTACATGTCACCGAGCTCTACCGAATCGTTAACCGAACGATTCGACGGTAAGTTGTTAACTTAAATGAAAACGATTAGGTTATACTTGTTTGTTCGTTTATTGTCGGTAATAATTAATAAGTCTTGGAAGGACTTAGTTCTCGAGAGATTTAGTATATATATATAAATATTTATATAAAAATATATACATATACCGATATAATTGCGTTAGTCGTCCCGAGAAATCGTACGTATATGTAACGAATATTTCTATGAAAATAGTATATAACAAACTCGTATTATACATCGTATACCGTTTAGGCGTTTGAAATAAATATAAAAAGTTATATTTATTTGATAGAGTTTCCGAGTTGTGGTCGTTTAAAATAAATATAATAGATATATGTATTTTTAAAAAGAATCGTCGAGTTGTTTGATGTTTGAAATAAATATATAAACTATATTTATTTTTATAAAAGAACTCGTGTTGTTTGATATTTGAAATAAATACATAAACTATATGTTTTTGTATAAACGAATTCGTGTTTGATATTGGAAATAAATATATAAACTATATTTATTTTTATAAAGGAAATCCGAGTTATTTGATGCTCGAAATAAATATAAACTATATTTGTTTATTTATTATTTTTTTATAAAAGAATTGTCGAAATTTTGAAGTCTAGAATAAATATAATAACTATATTTATTGTTGTAAATAATATCCGAATCGTTGTTTTGTTAAAACAACTGTGATAACCATATTTGTTTCGTAATTTAATTTAAATCCGTAAAGTTCGCCTTATGATAAAATACATTTTGTTTACGGGTTTTCTCGAAAACAGACAGAGTTTCCTCTGTTTTTGGACGACCCTGACAACACAAGCTATCGTTATATTTTCAAAATTCAACAAGATTCAACAATATTTTTGTATAATCAATTTATATAAACAAGATAATAAATAATCCAAGAAACTTTAACTAATAATTCATCGTTTTGTTCGGTTCGAGAGCTCGTTTTCACGTGAAACATTAAAACTATATAAAACGTAATTAAATATATCGCGTCGCTAATTCTTTACCAATCCTCGTGTCGATTCGCCGAATGGTTTGCCTGAGTTGACCGAGTCAACTAGGTTGACCGGCTGAATTGACCGGGACTGAGTTGACTAAGTTAACTCAGTTGACCGAGTCGACTCGCAGCTGACCCGAACAATGAGTTGGCCCGAAGCTGTACCGAGCTGAGTTGACTCGCTGACTTGTTGACCGCGGCTGACCGGGACCCAAACTGACCCGAAAACTCTCGTGTTGACCCGTTGACTTCCTAACTCGAACATGAGTCTGAAACCCTAAAAACCCGAACCGCTAACGTGAACCAGGCACTCCTGAACCCGAATTGAAAGCTGAAATGAAGAAACTTGTTGAGTGGTTGTCTGAGCCGAACCGAACACATAACCTCCACCACGGTAAGACTCGTCGGAAACGAAAGCACCACCACCGCCGTCACGGCGGCGCTGCCGGCGCCATGCTTCGCCGATACCTCGCCGGTGGCTTCTCCTCCTTCATTCTTTCTCTCATCTCGTTTCGTCTCGCTGTTCATCTCTTGTACAATTGTTGAGGTTTGGGTGTGAATATATGTCACACCCCAAAAATACCACCTGCGGAAACCCCGCTAGGCGTGTGACGTACCGGGGTCTAGCCATTAATCACATTGAAGCTTCACAAGATTTTAAATAAAGTTGCTATTTATTACTAAAAATGTATCAAACATAATGTAACAACCCTCGGTAAAACCGACACCCTCATAATATTTCCGATCCTCTATTATATCTTAAATTGTCCTAATATGTCTTATATTATATTCCGTATGTGAAAACCGAGCCCTAGTTATGTTATATATATATAATATAAATCAAAAACATGAAATATAGGGTTAAGGCGGGCCGCGACATAATCTACCCTTAGTTTACGCGGGCCGTATCAAGGCTGGACTTGACTGCGCTGATTTCTTAAGTTGAAGCGGGCCGCGTAAGGGTGTATAGGTCTTTGACGCGGGCCGCGACAGATCATGAAACGCGGAGACATCCGGTGCTGACACGTGTCGACATCGTGTCGAGTCTAGTAGCTGACCCAGCTAAGCTAGTGTTGTCACACCCCAAATTTCCACGTGTCACCGGTGGGCCCGGTGGGGAGTATCGTGACGTAGTTGGTATCATCATAGACAAACAACACAATATATAAATGCACAGCGGAAGCAAAGATAGATTTATTTCAACTTTAATAAAGTGTAATATTAAATATCACAAATAGTTGAAACCATGGTTGTAAAAGTCGCTAGGCGCCCCCTAGTCGGTCGACCGGGGAGTTGAGAGTACTCGGTCTAGGCGGAGAGTACACGGGGAGTACTCGGAGATGCCAAATTATAAAGAAATTAGTTTTCGGATATTAAATATATGTCAAATAACATAAATTTAATAATATTTATAACAAAATACGTGAAATTGATATTCATTCTTTAATATGATAGGCATAGAAATTATGTTTTATTTTATTTTAAGTCAAACTCGGCCCGAGTTGACCTACTAGATCCACTTTTGGCCAATGTTGACCGCATTTGATCGATTCCGAGTAATTAGTCGGAGTTGAAGAAAGTCTCCTCGGCAACCTACCTTGTAGCGACTACTCGGGGAGTACTCGGCCTTGGAGACCTTGTTTGACAACCATGGTTGAAACGGATCCACAGGCGGATCAAAATAAAATAAGATATTGTTCAACAGTTTATTTGACATCCAAGCTTGCGAGACTTATTGTGGACGCTTAGAAGACAGCCAGCCTAGTACGAGTAGTACCTGCACTTAACCTTTTGGGAAAAATACGTCAGTTTACACTGGTAAATACAATTTAACTGACTCATTTTGAAAAGGGTTGAAAATTGATTTGAATGCACGTGGCACAAAACATTTTATAACTTGGGATAATTAAGCAATATAATCTTGTAAGGGATTTACATGTTACTTATGCGTTCAGTAGCCCGATCCGTAGACCGGGTTAAAGATTAATAGACACACCACAAACATTGAGTTATACACTGACAGGTGTACGCCTACACCCCGTGCTCAGGTCGTGGCCATCTCATAAGATGATGCCAAGGATATCCGGGACATGGTCATTAACCCCCCAAAGGCTTTAAGCAAACAAAACACATTTAAAACATAGCATATCAATAAATTAACCTCTATTCGATTAAGAATTCAATGCCGGACCAAGCGGTATATTATATACTGTACCCCAAGCCCGTATAGGGAAAATAAGTTAAAAGTATTTACCTGAGTAAAGTATAATTCACAATAAGCAAGTGAAGGTAGTTTTTACTGGTTCTTCTTATTCTTATTCTGGAACAAAGGTTTATAATAACCTATTAGATTTCTAACGGGTCTTTATTTAAGCCTAAGCTTAGACCGGCTAGTGTTAAGGATGATACGGTTCAAACGCACGATTAAGCGAAGACCGGATAGAATGTGATTTAGACCCGACAAGTTTGAATACTTGTATAATATGGGTATACTAAATACATTCTGAATTTTGAGACAAAAATGATAAGGTTTGACCCGTTTCGGTCAATTTATGCAAACTAGTTACATAAACCGAACCGAGCGCGAAAAGGGCGTTACGGGTAACCATAAGAGTCATATGAAAGTTCCCTGAGATAATATGGCTTAAATATGTTATAATATCAGTAAGATATCTTCTATTATGCCCCAATTGAATTTAAACTCAACTTATGCCTCATAAGGGCATTTTGGTCATTTAAAAGATTATAAAAGAGTTTAATTTGCAATCTGAGTTACAGGTCTTATTTATACAGTAAATACACTTAATTTAACATGTTATAACATTAGGGTATGACCCGTATGTGAAACTTATCATTTAAAACCAAACTATGCTCCTTAGGGGTATTTTGGTAATTTCACAAGGGCTTAAAAGGTCAAAACTGGAAACCTGAGTTCAAAAACTTGTACTTAATGTTATTATATAAAAATATACTAAAAACATCAGTAGGTATCAACCTTATATGTTTAATATGGTTATAGTACATACTATGCGTTAAAAACGCTTAAAAAGGCGATTTGGAGCCATTTCCGGGTTTTTAAAAGAAAGCTGATATTTTTATAATTCCAGAAAGCTCAAAATATTTTATTTAACAAATAAAATCAGTAGAAAAAGGTTTGGGGTCAAAAGGATTTGTAAAACTCATTTTATGGCTAAAAAGGGCAAAATCGGTATTTACCGGATTAAACTTAGAGACCTATGTTATGCTCAGTCAAAAATTAAATAAAAATCTTCAAAAATCCCAAAATATTATATTACATCAGTGGGTAAAAAGTTTGATATCAAAAAGTGGTTTAAAATAGGCTATTCGCTAATTACGCCATTTATTTAACATAAAGGTTTCAAATTACGCTAATGAGCATAACTCTTAATTTAGACCTCAAACTGATATCAAATTTTAGGTGCAAGTGTACAAATCAGTAACTAATGTTTCTACTCTTTCAATTTTTTCAAAAATCACGTTTTATAATCAAAAGGGCATAATAGTCAACATTTAAGCATAAATCGGAAACATGCATATGAATCGGATAAGTATTGAACCAAGTTGTACAATCTCAGAGAGTTATATTTATATGAAACCTGGTCCAAAATAAGCTCTAAGGCAGATCTCAAACATGCATGAACGGATCAGAACTGATAGTCAAAGCAAAAGTCAATTTATGCGACTTTCGGGTCCGATCCGGGTTTATACTGAATATTGTCGAGTTGAACATGTTGAGACATGTTCTTATATTAGTTACCATGTTATTTTGATGATCAAACAGGTTGCATGTACCCTACATTGCTAATTATGCTTAAACTTGCAAATAATCATTCTGTTGACTTTTTAAAGTATGCTTTGACTCGACAATTAGCATAGTTAGAGTGGGAATATGAAAATACCCTTTTAAGGGTTTGTTACCCACATAAATACCTACTTGTAGGTACCTTCAATTCGAGAAATGACTGAGAAAATTTCGTTTAATCTCAAAGTCAAACTTAAATTACGATGGTTTGACTTTTGATTAATTAACTAAGCTAGAACGAATTAGAGAGGGTTAGGAATACTTACAAGAGTCCTAATTATGCTTAGAGATCACTAGAAAGCCTGAGGTTGATCAGAGAAGCTCCAGAAGTGGTCTTGTGAATTTTTGCAAATGCAAGTGTTGAATGTTTGCAACTTCAATGATCTTTTATAACTAGTTTGATCTCATTTGATGTTGCCACAAGAGTCTACAAGTGTTCTAAGATGTGTCCAAGTGCCCCTATATGCATGTAAAACCATTGGAGAGTCCCTTGTATCGATTTACAGCTGGAAACAATCGAAATCAGACCTATTACTGGAAGCTGCGCATGTTTTGTCGCTGGCAGCTTGTACGCGGGGCGCGAGAACCCCCTCGCGGGGCGCGTACAAGTGCGGGACCAGGTAACTAAGTTTCATTTGTTTTACATTTTGGTCCTTGGTCCTTTGAAACGTGGTTTTGGCTATTTATCTTGCACTCTTGACCCTCAAATCTGATTTTTAAGGACCTTGGGACATTTACAAACATGGTAAAGTCCTTGGTTAACTTTGTGCTTACCCGAAAAGTCACGAATTTCAACGTTAACGCAATTAACCCTTCGTGCACGGTTTTGATCATAACTTTCTCATACAATCACGAAACTTTATGAAATTTTTATCACATCTTCTAGTGAGTATATTTACCATTGCAAAGCTTCGGGTTTGCCAAAAGGTCACTCAGAGGTATACTTTCAACATGTTGACACTTTTAGCCCCTGTAGTTTGTAATTCCTCACTTTCTTTCATTTTTCGCTTTGTATGATCCATGATTTAATCGTTTAAGATTATAAACACCATGTAGGGTTATTGTAGGGCCTATTTATCCATTGTTGACACTTTGGACCCTTATACTCACATAGTTTCACTGTTTGTCAACTTTAGTCCCTCTAAGTACTTTTTCACATATTCAAAGCCTATGACACGTGTCAATACATTATTGGACATAAATTTTCGAGGTGTTACATCCTCACCCCCTTAAAAGAAATCTCGAACTCGAGATTTACTGAAACAAATGAGGGTATTTTTTCTTTCATCGTGGATTCTACCTCCCATGTGTATTCGGGACCTCTACGGGCATCCCATTTGACTTTTACAATAGGCACATGCTTCCTTCGAAGCTTCTTCACCTGTCGATCCTCAATCGATAATGGTTTCTCCACAAATTTCAAGCTCTCATCTATATGTACATCCGTATGTGGTATGACTAGTGATTCATCAGCGAAACACTTCTTCAGATTGCAGATGTGAAAAACATTATGGATAGCACTGAGCTCTTCAGGCAAGTTTAACTTATAAGCAACTGACCCGACACGTTCGATAACCTCGAAAGGTCCTATGTATCTCGGGCTTAGCTTGCCTTTCTTGCCAAATCGCATCACTCCCTTCCAGGGTGATACTTTAAGCAATACTTTATCACCTACTTTGAAGTGAAAAGACTTACGCTTTGGATCCGCATAACTTTTCTGTCTATCCCTGGCAGCTTTCAAACGATCGCGAATCTGGACAATCTTGTCCGTTGTTTCAAAAACCAAATCTGGTCCTGACAATTGAACGTCTCCTACTTCCGCCCAACAAATGGGTGTTCTGCATTTTCTACCATATAATGCCTCAATGGGCGCAGCCTTAATACTAGTATGGTAGCTATTGTTATAGGAGAACTCGACCAATGGCAGATGCTTATCCCAACTACCACGTAAATCAATCACACATGCACGAAGCATGTCTTCCAATGTTTGGATGGTACGCTCACGCTGTCCGTCTGTCTGTGGGTGGTAAGCCGTACTAAAATTCAAGCGCGTGCCCAAAGACTGTTGGAAACTTTTCCAAAAATGAGAGGTGTATCTCGTATCTCTATCCGAGATAATCGACAATGGCATGCCATGCAATGCTACAATTTTATCTACGTATAATTGAGCTAACATGTCTGAGCTGTAAGTTTCCTTAATGGGTAGGAAATGTGCTGACTTCATCAGCCTATCCACTATGACCCATATAGTATCATTTCCCTTCCTTGTCTTTGGCAACTTGGTGATGAAATCCATCGTCACCATCTCCCACTTCCATGTGGGGATTTCAGGCTGTTGTAACAAACCTGACGGCTTCTGGTGTTCCGCTTTGACTTGCGCACAAGTCAAACATTTAGCTACATAAGCAGCTACAGACTTTTTCAAACCAATCCACCAGTAGTTTGCCTTTAGATCCTGGTACATCTTATCAGCTCCAGGATGAACAGAATATTTGGAACTGTGGGCTTCCTGGAGGATAACATCCTGAAGTCCTCCATAAACTGGAACCCATATTCGTCCATTCAATCTTAGCATTCTGTCCTTGTCATAGGATAACTGCTCCTCAGTTACTCCTAGTTTTTCTTCAGGATAGTTAGCTTCCAACATAGCTTCCTTCTGTGCAGCTAACACCCTTTCGTTCAAACTATTCCTTATTTCAATGCGCTTGGCATTGATTCTTATCGGCTTCACTCTTTCTTTTCTGCTTAAGGCGTCAGCAACTACATTTGCCTTGCCTGGATGGTATTTTATCTCACAATCATAATCATTTAGAGTTTCCATCCAGCGTCGCTGCCTCATGTTCAAGTCCTTCTGATTGAACAAGTGTTGAAGGCTCTTGTGATCTGAATAGATCACACACTTGGTTCCATACAAGTAATGCCTCCATAATTTCAATGCAAATACAACGGCACCCAGCTCCAAGTCATGGGTGGTGTAGTTCTTCTCGTGTACCTTTAACTGTCGTGAAGCGTAGGCAATAACCTTGCCTTTCTGCATGAGTACACAGCCCATACCAGTGTGGGATGCATCACAATATACCACGAATTCTTCTATACCATCGGGCAATGTTAACACTGGTGCATTGCTCAACTTTTTCTTCAGAATGTCAAAGGATTCCTGCTGCTTAGGGCCCCAATCAAACTTAACCTTCTTACGTGTCAACGAAGTTAGGGGCGCAACAATCCTTGAGAAATTTTCGATAAAACGCCTATAATATCCTGCTAAACCCAGGAAGCTACGAATTTCAGTAGGCGTCTTTGGCTCTTGCCAATTCATAACTGCTTCTACCTTATCGGGATCCACTTGGATTCCACGCTCACTTACCACATGTCCAAGGAATTGGACTTCTCGAAGCCAAAATTCGCACTTCGAAAATTTGGCGTAGAGTTTCTCTTGGTGTAGAAGTTTGAGAATACAACGAAGGTGTTTCTCGTGATCAGTTTGGCTCTTCGAGTAAATAAGGACGTCGTCAATAAAGACGATGACGAATTTGTCTAAGTAAGGCTTGCAGACGCGATTCATGAGATCCATGAATGCGGCCGGTGCATTAGTGAGCCCAAAAGGCATCACTAGGAACTCGTAATGTCCATAACGAGTCCTAAACGCTGTCTTGTGCACATCTTCATCCTTGACCTTCAACTGATGATAGCCTGACCTCAAGTCGATCTTAGAGAAGTAGCTTGCTCCTTGCAATTGATCGAATAGATCATCGATCCTAGGCAAAGGATACCTATTCTTGATAGTGACTTTATTAAGCT
>JARYGA010028458.1:0-44426 GCA_030545235.1 Helianthus tuberosus | reverse complement strand
CCTTGGTCGATCTGGTGTCTAGTTATGACTCCTGCTTGCAGCTCTCCAATGATTAACTCCTCGGGGTGGTAAGATAGCGTCCTTGGCATTACCTCACCAGAAACAGTTACCTCGCAATCCAGATTAGTAACATTCTGTTCAGCAACCTGATCATCAACTTGGACTGTCTGATCTGTAGACTGGATCTGCTCCCCCTCAGACTCTGAATCTCCTTTATCAAAGGTTGGACTATCTGAGTCTGATTCTGATTCATCGAACACCGCTGTTTGATTATCCTGAACAGGTTCTTGTTCTGAAGTAATCTGAGTTTGTTGTACTTCTGCATCATCTTGATGAGTTTGACTTGGACCAGCTTCATGATCATTTGACGTTCGATGCCTCTTTGAAGTCTTGGTCGGACCTTTGTTCATTTGAGAAGACTCGTAATCTTGATACAACCTTATCTGATCGACAAAAGATGGTTCTTCAGGAAGATGGAATGATTCCCACATCATCTCATAGTCGAACAACCATGAGTCACCAGGTTTTTGCAATGGCATTATATAACCTTGGCACTCCACATGCTGAGCTTCAATCACTTTCTTGAGACTTGGAAGATAAACTCGTCTGAGCGGACTAGCGCATCCTACAAAGAATCCCTCTAAGCATTTTGCACTGAATTTCCCGTCAGGATCTATCACCGTGCAGGGCGACCCGAACGGCTCAAAATATTCAAGGTTCGGCTTTCGATTGTTAAGTAGCTCAAAACATGGCTTGTTGTATCTTTTCACGGTCAGTACTCGATTCAAGGTATAGCAAGCAGCTGATACGGCTTCGACCCAAAAATTCACAGGTAATTTTGAGTCGGCCAACATAGTACGTGTTGTTTCTATCAGTGTCCAATTTTTCCTTTCAGCTACTCTATTTTGTTTTGGAGTATACGGAGCACTAAATTCTTGCAAGATACCTATCTTGTTGTAGAACTCTAACATCTCATTGTTCTTAAATTCCGTACCATTGTCGTTGCGAATACGACAAGTAGGCTTATGGTATAAATTCTCTAGCTTTCGGAACAAACTCAGCAAACTCACGAAGGTTTGATCTTTGGAATTCAAGAACATTACCCACGAGAACCTTGAATAATCATCAGCCACCACTAGGCAATAAAGATCTCCAGTTAGACACTTCACATTCACAGAACCGAAAAGATCCATGTGTAGCCTTTCTAACGGTTTAGTGATTGAGTTTTCAAGCTTCCTCGGGTGAGACTTCTTGGTTTGTTTTCCTTTCTTGCAACTGATACACTCACTTTCCAAGTGGAAACTCTTCAAATTGACACCTCTCACTAAATCATTGTGGACCAAATGATTCATTTTTCGTAAATGTATGTGGCCCATCTTGCGATGCCAAAGAATCGACTCTTTTTTTATAGCCTTAGAAACGAAACAATGAAGTTGACCAGTTGTTGTAGTCGCTGTGCTCATGTCAAGAACATACAAGTCGTTCTCTCTCTGTGCTCGCATTAAGATCCACTCTTTGGGGACAACCAAATCCGGCTTCAGGATCAGACACTCCTTATCGGTGAAATGAGTTGTGTACTTCGTGTCACAGATTTTTGCTATGCTAAGTAAATTATTCTCCAGCTCTGGAATGTAATTCACTCTTTCAAAGGACACTAAACCATTCGATAACGTCCCTTCCCCGATTATTCTACCTCCCTGGTTACCAGCGAAACCCACATAACCTCCATTGAAACCACGAACGTTGTACAACAGGGTTTTTCTCTCTGTCATGTGCCTGGACGTTCCGCTATCCATTATCTATTTAGAGATCGATCTCGGGAGCTCCTGCACGTTTCAGACGTAATGAGTTAAATGAAACAACCCAAGCCTCCATTAACTCGGGTAGCTTAACGTTTAGGCGAGTTGTAGTAGTGTAAAGAGGCAGAAAATTCTTATCATTTACTTCCAAACTCTTTTCTGTTCCAACCTCAACCTCTTTATATAAGAAAAATTCCTCTTTTGTTGGTTGAACAGTTTTTGGAACATACTTCTTGACCGAAGGGGTCGAAGAAGTCTGTTTCTTCTTATCATCAGTTGAACTCTTAGGAACAAACTTCTTTGCCGAATCGGCTGAAGTAGTCTGTTTCTTTTGAGTTTCAATCTTAAAAACCTTTTGATCAAACTTCTTGACTTGTGCAGTCGAAGTAGTTTGTTTCACTTTCGATTCAGATGTTTTTGCCTCAAACTTAGGCTTCCAAGTTTGTTGTTGTGGAGTAAAACGTTTAGAAGATTCACCAGTTTTCTTAACAGGTTGTTTAACTGGATTAACATTGATTTTAGCAGTTTCAGGTTTTAGAATCTTCTTTTCAACAAACATTGGCGCCTTGCCCTTTACATCATTCAGTTTCTTGGTGTTTTCAACAACCACAGACTTAGGTTTTGAGTCGGTGCACTTTCGTGCAATATGTCCAATCTCATTGCATTTAAAGCATGTCCGGTAATCAATAACCTGACTGGGACCTTCAGTCTGTGTTTGTGATGCTTTCTTTGTAAAGAATTCTTCATTTGATTTCGAAAAAAATTATGATTCTTGTTCATTCATAGAACTTGAACTTCTCATAAATGTTGTTTTCTTCACAAACTTTGACCTTTGAAAATTTCTTCTTTGATAATGCATACCAGCCCTTTGCCCGTTGAACCCTCTGTTCTGATTGTTGTTTTGAAAACGTGGTAGAACTTTGGGCTTGTTATAGTAAGACTTATCCTTTTGAAAATTCGTAAATCTTTTTGAACTTGACAGCCTATCAACTTCTGACACATCGATCTCCACAAGTTTAAAAACTTTCTCAAGCTTATCCACATATACATTTTCAATTGGAAACTCCTCATCCGAGTACAACTTATCAGAACCACTCACCTAGTACATGACCAGGGTAGGTTCATCCTTTAAGTTGTTCTTGGACTTGCATTTTGGAAGATCATTGTTTAGAAAACAATCATCATCCTCATTTGAATCGTGGAGTCACTATCGGTTTTCAAAACATTTTCAACCACATTTTTCACAACCTCAGATTCAACACTATCCCCATCGGATGGTTCACTAAATGTGATGTCTATGTTATCAGGCAGGTTGTCAACTTCACTTTTCATATTCAACTCTTTTTCCAACCAGATTGTTTCTTAGTAAAGTTGTTGTTCATGGGTGGTGGAATTTTGTGATACCGGACCCCAGTTCCATCTTGACACACATCTTCACCATCTTTGTTCTTCCCGATGGGTTTCGGGACAATATGTTGAAGAACAAAGCTGGCAGAGTGATAACTTTTCAACTTCAGATTGATTCTTTCATTCTCAATCTTGACTTCTTCAATCTGAAGTTTTTACTTTGCGATCTCATCCAGTTGATTGTTGATTTGTTTCTCCTTTTCTTGAACGACAAATTTTAATTGAATGTTTTCTTGATGAGTTTGAAAATCTCTTGCGTCAGAATCTTTGATTGTCCGTTTTAGTTTTTCAAAATCCTCGGTTAATTTTCTGTCTTCAAGAACAAGTTTCTCATTTTCTTTTCGAAAATTCTCAACATCTTTTTCATTTGTTTTTATCTTTTCTGTCAATTATCAATTCTTTCTTTTGAACTTTTCATGATTCTGTCTTTCAAAACCATATCATTTTTCAAGTTATTGATTTTACCGGTTAAGTCCTGGATGTTAGATCTTAGCATAAACTCATTCGTGTTACAGACTTTGCGTGCCTTCATGCAATTTCTGCAATCACTCTCAGTTTTTATATCCTGAGCCTTACCCGATTCAAAATTAGGACCGACCGAACTGACCATGCTAGATGACTCAGACTCAAAAGAAGATTTGGTGTCTACCTCAAGCGCTTTTGCCATCAAAACTTGATCAGCCATTTTCTTCAAATTCTTGGCCGTCATCTCCACATTAACATCAATGATTTCTTTAACAATCTTTTTCAGAATTCTCTTTCCTCTCCTTCTCAGCCTTTTCTTCAGCCTCTCTCTTCAACATCTCCTCTTCTTCAGTCGGAATCGACTTTACTAGAGAGTCAAAATCAATCGTTTTTGGATCAGTACAAATATTTCCTTTCGGATCCAGATAACACACTCTCTCTGCATCCTATCTTTTCGCCTTTACAGCTTCTTTGTATGCTTGGTGAATTCTGTTCATTCTTATGTGTGAAATCTCTCTCTCTCTCTGTTGAAAGTCACCGGCATAATATCAGCCACGAAAGCAGAACCTATCTGATCTTCATCTGGAATAAAATCATTCCAGTTGAAGCCTTCATCATCTTGGATAACCGCTAACACCCTCGACTTTTCTTTCACCGGATTGTCTTCAATCTTCCTCATATTCGGTGGTTCCTCTCTGTTCCAATGATAAACCGCTTTTCGATAGTAATCGTCTTGAAACGGATTGGTAGTTTCATCAACATCAGAATTCTTGCATTCTCGTTTAAAATGCTCTTTTTGCTTACATTTGAAGCAAGTCACTTTTGATTTATCAAAACCCAACTTTGTAGATGGCCCACCGATAGACTGTCTCCTGGTAATTTCCATAAAGCGTTGAGCACGGTGAATGACGCTGGCCATACACCACCTGATATCGCTAAGCTCCATCTCTTCAGGATCAACTTGGTTGTAATCCTCTTTGGTCAGGTTGGTATTCCCAATCTTTCCTTTGACTAAACTTTCATACGACTCGAGAATTGAAGCCAAAAAGACCATTTGCTGCTTGGCAGTTTCTGCATTGAAATTCTAAGCATTGTTGAGATTAACGGCAATGTTACACTGAATAACAATGGGGTTAGAGCCACTTTGATTCTGATTTGAATTTGGTGTAGACTGAGCTGGCATGCTTGAACTCGAACCATGATAACCAAAACCACTAGTACCTGCTGATCCCCCACCTGAATTACCTTTAGATGTATCATTGGAATTCTCAGCACTGAAAGCTGTTTTGGGTGATGAAGTGTTTGAAATCATGCTACCACGGTAATATAGATTTACATTTTGTTGCTAAGTGGCATTGTTCATTCTATTTTGCTTTTTGATTTCAAGTTCGTGACCTTCTAACTTTTCAATTAGCCAGTTAAGAGTTATATATTTCATTTGTTTGGTATTCTTCAAAACTATCAAGAAATATTGCCAATCATGCTCATTGGGCAGTGCT
Source organism: Helianthus tuberosus (assembly GCA_030545235.1). Lineage (NCBI taxonomy): Eukaryota > Viridiplantae > Streptophyta > Magnoliopsida > Asterales > Asteraceae > Helianthus > Helianthus tuberosus. The sequence continues at coordinate 39,256 of JARYGA010028458.1, read as the reverse complement.
TCAAACAACCTCTCAATGATTTCTTCCTGATCTTTCTTAATCTCAAACCGATCAAGCTCAACTTTCAGATGGCAAAATCTCTCGATCATCTGTAGAACGCTTTCACCTTTTATACATGCAAAGAGATTGAATTCCTTCTTGAGTAGTGATTTCTTGTTTTTCACAATTTCCTCACCACCTATACACTTCTTCTTTAGAGTTTCCCACAACTCTTTCGAGGTTTCGTAATCAAGTAGTGATATAATGTCATCCCGAACTGATTGATGAAGTAGTGCGATTGCTTTCTGTTCGGCGATAAACAATTCTTGCTCATCTGATCCCAAATTTGTAAACTGTGTCCGTGTAGTCGTATACCCCACTTGAACTAACTTCCAACTGTCACACGCAAACGCCCTCAACCAGTTGTCAAACCGTTTTGCCCATTGGTTGTAATCTTCTGTATTCATCAACTTTGGAGGTTTGTTTTACGTTCCGTATGCGTTGTCAACATTGAGCGATTCGGAAATCGCTTTTGTTGTGGTTTTTAGATTTGCGTCAGAAGAAGTTGTTCCGGTACTGTTGAAAGCATACGTGTCAGAGAATGGATTCATGAATTCATCATCCATGATTGGTACCTAAAAAGTCAACAGAAATCAAACTTGTTTGAATACAAAGTAAACACAAACACTGATGATCCGGATGGCCAGTGGTCCGGATGGTCAAATAACACTACAATCTCTGGATGAACTTGGTCCGGATGGACAGAAAATCAACGAATGAACATCTGTCCGGATGGACTAGCTCCGGATGGACTCTTCCGGATGGCTAACTTCCCAATGAACAAATATATGTCCGGATGGATGTCTATCCGTCCGAATGGCTAAACTTCAAGCAAAAAACAGTCTATCCGTCCAGATGGATGATGACATCAGCAAACATTATTCGAAAGTTCATAGTTTTTCAATGATTTTGATATGTTTTAGTCCGAATTAAGTTCTGAAACTTTGTAGGATTAATCTCTAACACAAAATGCACATTATGTCCAAATTTAATGTAATTTTGTCCATGAATTTAGTGTTTAATTTGTGTTTTTCAATGAAAAGGTTAAGAAAATGAGAAATGGAGTAGAAATGAGAAGCGTAGATTCTGAGAAATGGCAAGAATCTCTGGTATTTCGCTGTAAATCTCCTCCGAATCCGGCCTCTAAGCTCTGATAACACTTGTGAGGACCGGGAGTTCGGTTACTCGAACGCACTCAGACCGGATTAGCAACTACAGCCTCGTGCGGAATCCAAGAATGTAGTAGGAGAGAGAAAAACAACATAGACACCGTTTAACATGATTCTCATTGATGATAAAAGCTTGTACAAGATCCGGAAAGAATTCGACAGAGCTTCGCCTTAGGTGCCAAAAGAACTGTTACAAATGAAGACCCAAGCACCCTATTTATAGGCAAGCTCATCCGGGTGAACACTACTAGCCCATCCGTCCGGATGGGGTTATGTCCATCTGCCCGGATGGACTCCATCCGGCCTGATGGACTTACAAAACATTCTAACACATCGTTTCATCTCGGATTCAATACAAAACATACTTTAAACTATACATAGACCACAAACAGGTAAATAAAGACTCGATTCAGACGAAAGCTACAAACATATGCATCTACACTATCCCAACCCCATTCTTCCTCTTCATTTTCTCCAGCATCCAAACATATGTTTTCAAAGTTCCCGACTTCGAATTCCTCAACTTCTTCTTCCTCAGAATCTTCTTCAACGCCACCATCGTGTCGAATTGGGCGAATCGCCCAAGCATGCTCGACCAAATCCGCCTTTAACACGTTATGTATATCCTTAGATCGCAATAGTTGAGCATTTACGAGTCTCTCTTCCATTGTTGCTTGGGTTCCTTCAACTACATCTTCTGGAAAATAGTTTTGGCATATCACATTTCCATCATCCTCTATGATCATATTATGCATAATGATGCAAGCATACATGGCCATTCGTATTCTATCCTTATGCCACATACGATAAGGATTTCTAATAAAATGCCATCGTTGTTGAAGAATCGCAAAACACCTCTCGATGTCCTTTTGCGAAGACTCTTGTAGTTTTTTAAAATACTGTCTTTTCGCATCGAACATTTCAGAAAACGTTTTAATAATATTCGAATACTCCGGGTATATACCATCGCCCAGATAGTAGCATTGCTCGTAGTCATTCCCGTTTGCATGAAAATCGGCAATTGGTATCGTTCCAGAAATGTAGCTCTCTAACAATGGTGAACACTCGAAGGTATTAATGTCGTTCATACACCCGGCTACACCAAAGAAAGCTGACAAAATCCAAAGGTCATATGATGCAACCGCTTGTAAAACCAAAGTTGGCCCTTTCTGGTCACCCCGTGTATGTTGACCTCGCCATGCGGTTGGCAATTATACCAAGGCCATTGACGACAATCCAAGCTACCAATCATGCCGGGTATTCCATGCTTTTCTAGATGCACCATGTATATTTGTTGAAGGTCGTTCCAAGTGGGATTTCTCAAATAATGTTTTCCATATAACTGGCATATACCTAAAATATAATTAAATATATAAAAGTTTTATAGTGATGTACTTAAAAATAAAAATAAATATATAAAAGTGAGTAAAAAATACCACGGAAGCGTCTCAAAAACATTCTTTTTGAAGAACATAGAAAAATTGTTCCATGCTATCTCGTGTTGTTTTCTCCCCATCTTGAAGTACTCGTCGTTGATGTCGTACGTGTTTTCATAGGCTAGTATGCGTAAAGAGGAAGTTACCTTTTGAATTGAGGTGAACCCTAAATATCCTCTCGCGTCCATTCTTTGCTTAAAGAAGTCATACTTAGCTTCCAAATCATTATTAATGCGCAAAAATAACCTTTGGCTCATCCGAAACCGTCGTCTAAAAACATTGGGTCCGTGAACCGCTGTGGGATCAAAATAGTCTTTCATCAAACGCTCGTTCGCGACTTCACGGTCTCGCAAGATAAAGGAGCACCTCGGGGCATGGAGGAGAACGCCGAACGTGTTCAATTGCTTGTATCGCGAGAGCACATGCACTCATAACCGCTTCTTCCTCCTCTGCGATTTCTTCGGGTGAAAAAAATCTTTGGCAAATATCGGTGAACGAATCTTCCGATGGGGAACCCATTATTTTTTTAGAAGAAAATGGGAGTAATTTTGATGAATGAGGGTGGATGTTTAAAAGAAAGTGGGAGTAAAATGGTATATATATATATATATATATATATATAGATAGATAGATAGATAGATAGATAGATTATTTAGGAATTTAGGATTCTTTTTTTAATTGGACACATGACCGTTGTAACGGTAAAAAAATTTGAAAAGCTTTCTCCTCGCGCCGCGATTATGATAACGGGGACTCAAAATTTCAAACCCATAGTGCCCCCTGTTTTGGTGTTCAGGGACGCCATGGGGCGCTATGGTTCATTTGTGGGTGACATACCGCCCCATTACACATACTCTTATGAAAGTCCTTAAAAGAGAACACCATGTGGACACACACCATTCTCTTAAGTATTTGGTGCATACACAAACACCATATTATAAAGAGTAAATTACATTTTGAGTCCCTGTGTTTTAGTGGTTTTAACCACTTGAGTCCAAAATCAAAAATTTTAACGCCCTGAGTCCTTAGACATTTATTTTATAACTTTTTGAGTCCAATTTTGTTCATTTTATAAAGGTTTGAGTCCAATTTTGTTAAAAAAATGGACTCGAAAGGTTAAATTTTGGACTCAAAATGACTCAAATGGTTATAAAAAAGTGTCTAGGGACTCAGGGCGTTAAACATTTTGATTTTGGATTTAAATGGTTAAAACCACTAAAACACAAGGACTCAAAAAATAATTTACTCCATTATAAATCTCATGTGATAGAAATTATTATATACATAAATAATGTATTAATTAGAAGCATTTTATTAAATAATGTATTGATTAGGAGAATTTGGAAAAATTGCTATTACCTAGAGTATTTATACCCAACGGAATAAAATTTGTCTTAGGCGTTTTAAAATGGAGAGTAAATTACAAGTCTACCATTTTCAAATGTATTTTATAGTAGTTTAGATATAGTAGATATAAACAAATTATAATAAGAATACATGAATTATATAAAATATGAGAACTTCATACATTAATTATCTAAAGATAAAAGAAGTTCGAAGTTTAAACTTTAATCTTAGAGTAAATTACAAAAATCATCCATTATGTTGATATCAGATTGCAAACTCTATCATTTACCTTAAAAAAGTACAAAAAATATTTGATGTTTGCAAACACTTGCACATTACATCTTTTGGCCCTAACTCAGTTAGTTTTCATGGTTAAATCTGACCAATCGACACAAGATATCTTCAGCAGAACTCCAACTTCAACAACAACAATTCTAGGGATTGGATTGGAGGGTGGGACCCAGGTTGACGCCGATGCCGTTGTATTGGAAATAGAAGGAGAGAGTTAGGGGGAGATGAAAAGAGTGGGTTTGTGTAGATTGTCGAGGATTTCGATTTGGGGAGTAACTAGGAAAGGTGCTTATGAGTACAGTATGTCTATCACTTCTGTCAATCACGTATCGTAGGTTGATCAGATGAGACAAGACTGGTGCTGAAAAGTATGAAATACAATGTTCATATGTTTTGGAGCCGGTTCGTACGAAGGGGAAGTTAAAGCCGGTTCGTACGAAGGGCCACTTCGTACAAAGGGAGACACGGTCATATCCAGCTTCGTACGAAGCCACACTGTTGCCTATATATAGTTGTTAAGTCGTGTTCTTTTGTAACTTTGCTGATCAAGAGGGGAAACTCTTGTCGTTTGTTTTCGTGGTTGTAAACTGTTAAATCAGTAATAGAAAACAACTTATAATTACTCATTTGTGTCTGATCCACACACGTACTTGGATACCGCACAAGATACATGTTCATCACATTCATCGGTCAAGGAACCGATCCTCGGAGCGAATCCACAAGTGGTATCAGAGCGGGTGATTGTTTGCACGGATTGAAGACACGAAGATTCAAGCATCTTCTTCAGATTTAGAGACAAATTTCTTCATCTTCTTCATATCTTCTTCTACACTTCTTCTACATACTCTTTTTGAACTTAAAACTCAGATCTACGAAGTTTCCACGGTTAAAATTGGCTAAATTTTGAATATGTTGTGTGAAAACCAGTTTTAATCAATCCTACAAAATTTCAGTCCAAAATTCGACCTAAATCATGTTCAAAATTGTGAAAAACCATGATGAACAGGCTGTGTTCGAGCTAAAGTGTTAGTACGAACCCACATAACTTCGTACAAACCCAGAAAGTTATTACGAACCCGGAATTTGCACCTTCGTACGAACCCAGTTTTGTCACTTCGCACGAAGAGGGATTATTTGTTTCCAGATAGCTTCGTACGAACTAAGTAGATTCGTATGAACTGGGTTTGATAATTAATATGTTTTTAGTGTGCCTTCGTACGAACCCATCATTCTACGTTCGTACGAACCCATCATTCTACGTTCGTACGAACCCATCATTCTACGTTCGTACGAACCCATCATTCTACGTTCGTACGAACTGGGATATTGTGTTATTTGTTTTTCAAGTTTGATCAAGTATTTGTTTGTTTGCAGGTAATCATGGCTGAAGGATTTTACAACGAGTTTTATAACGCGTTCACTTCCGAGTATTCCGAAACAACAACAGCTACATCGAAAAGTATTTCGAAACCTATAACCGATAATATAAAACATGAAAACTTTTATGGAACTCACTCAAAACCACCAAAACTTGATTATATTGAAGATTATTCCTAGTGGAAAGAGAGGTTTATTAACTGGGCAAAAGCGTCTGCTCATGAGAGTTGGTTTTGTATGGAATATGGGTATAAAAGGCCTATAAATGAAAAAAATGAAGAAATTCCACTTGCAAGCTTACAAACTGAAGACATAAAGGATTTTTCTTATAAACAAAGGATGATTGCGTTAATTCAACAATCGATCAAAGATGATATTTTTGCATTACTTAATCATGATGGATCATCAAAGTCTGTGTGGGAAGCATTGTGAGTGAAAGCTGAGGGAGGAAAACAAATTAAAAAGAATAAAATATCATTGTTAAAAAGGAATTTGATTTGTTTGAGTGTATGAGAGGTGAGAATGTGAGACAGATGATTGAAAGATTTTATCACTTAAAAATTGAACTTGAGAGATTTGGAATCACAAAATATGCTAATCCAGGAACCGGCGAGTTTGACGGAGCTTAGGTCCCGACGCGACGTGTTCGGTGCATTTATTACGACTAAGAAAGGAGTAGAAGATAGAAGTCACTTATAATCTGGTCTCTATTCATAATCTTGAAAGGTATAGCACCACGAGACCAGTTGGACAGCATCTCCCCTTAAGGACCAAAAGCTTGTCCAAATGGGAACCCCACTTCCCTATTTATAGACAACTACCTACTATGTCCATCCGTCTGGATTGTCATCCGACCGGATGGTCATCCGTCCGGATGGACTTTTACATTAACGAAACCGTGTCCAACTTTCTCCTATTCTATACAATATTCAACACACGCTCTATTTAAGTATTCGCACAGTGGCAGACGTACGAAATGTGCACTAACAAATTCCCCCTTGGCTGTCATTGTCGAATCGTCTCTAACGCTTTGAGAACCTTGAGCCGTGTTTAAATATTCTGCAACTTCAACTTTTCTGCAACTTCAATCAGGCATCTTGAAATCTGACAATAGATTCCCCCTCGATTGATGATTCGGGTTTGCTTTTGTCAGTATAAAGCACTAATTCCCCCTAGAATGAATCTTCAGGTCTTTTGCACAGTTTACGACTCTCCTCTGATTTGCTAAACTACAACCTTCACGAACAATCACCAACTTGAAACTAATCACTGCAGCATCCTCTGTTTCAACTTTAACTTCATCCGAGCTCAGTTTTTGATATGTCAATTTAGCACCACGATCTTGCATTCCGCTTGCTCGATCTAAGAATGTACAAAAACTCAACCGGCAATTGATAGAAACTTCAAACACGTTTACCGTGATCCACGTTAACGCATCGTAAGAATGACGGATCCGTGTAAACGGTATTCTCCACAATCAGCAAATCTTCCTCGGAAAACAAATCATCTGGTAATGTAATCCGATCTCTGAAGCATTCGTCCAGAATCAGATTCATCTCCTCAGATAATCTTGATCTCAGAAGCTATCATCCACGCTCACTCTCAGATCTCCGATGCTCTCGTCCACAATCAGATATCAACACCTCGGATCATCTTGATCTCGAAAGCTTTCACCCACGATCAGATTCACATCCCCCTGACAATCTGAAGTCGAAACTACCCGAAAACTGTTGCAGTGTCACGAATTTGAAAAATGCTGGAATTTCAACATATGACATTGAAATTTTTTATTCACCCTCATTTTTGAAAATTCTGACGTCTCTATCACTGAATTCCCCCTCAAACTGAGCAATTCAGTCCTCTTTTATCTGTGAAAAACTGGACAATGCCGAAAATATGACAATATTCCTCAAAACGTCAGTTTTTCATCATCGCGGATTTTACGTTTTGGCCCATAAATAGTCAGATACCTTGAATGATAAACATTCTACACCAGTATCATGACTACACCACTAACTTCCACAATCCGTGATCGCATCATCAAATATGTTCACTGAAGCCCTAGACGGTGTCCCCGAACAACCCAGCTTGGTCGTTAAAAACCCGAAAAATTTTCAATCACCAAATTTTTTCTGGAGACTCTCCTCGTCGTTGCGATCAAAAAATGCCTTTTTTATCATCTGGTCGAATGGCATGTTATCGAATGGTCATCCAATTGGAGGGTCGTCTGATCGGATGGGTCTTCTTGTTTAGATGGCCATCCGATCGGATGGTCGTCCGATCGGATAATCATTTGATCGAATGACAAAGTGGATAAAGTGGACAAAGTTGTGTTTGTGGATCAGATGGTCATCCGACCGAATGAACATTCGAGTGAAAAACCAACTGATCTTTCAAACATTAGCTAATGACATGGGTCGGATGGTCATCCAATCGGAGGGTCATCTGATCGGATGGTCATCCGATTGGATATGTTCTAACAGCTCAAGAACACTCCAAATCACATTTTTTCGATCCAGAATCTTTATTTGTGTGAATTTCATGATGAAACTTCACAGGATTGTGTGCGAATCAATTTCGAATAGATTGATGTCTTCAATTCCAAAATCCATCCGTGAATTGACCTTTATTTTGATGATTTTCTCTGTTTTAATGTCAAAGCTCCTGTTTAACACAAAATTGATGAGCTTTGGGTGATTTAACCGACTGTTAGATCGATTAAATCGGTACCGTAGCTCTGATACCACTGCTAATCCAGGAACCAGCTAGTTTGACGGAGCTTAGGTCCTGACGCGATGTGTTCGGTGCATTTATTATGACTAAGAAAGGAGTAGAAGTTAGAAGTCACTTATAATCTGGTCTCTATTCATAATCTTGAAAGTTACAGCACCACAAGACCAGTTAGACAGCATCTATCTTTAGGGACCAAAAGCTTGTCTAAATGGGAACCCCACTTCCCTATTTATAGACAACTACCTACTATGTCCATCCGTCCGGATTGTCATCCGACCGGATGGTCATCCGTCCGGATGGTCATCCGTCCGGATGGACTTTTACATTAACGAAACCGTGTCCAACTTTCTCCTATTCTATACAATATTCAACACACGCTCTATCTAAGTATTCGCATAGTGGCAGACGTACGAAATATGCATTAACAAAATCTAGGGAAGAAATTATTGACAAAGTGATCGAAGCATTACCGCGAGTAGATGCATTGCAGACCTTTGTCATGATACTGAAGAATGATTCAAGGTTTGACGATTTTACTCTAGATACATTGATCGAGAGACACGAGGGACATGAGCTGGAACTGCAAAAACAGAATAAAATCAGTAGTTCCAACTTATCAGCAAAATGTGGGTCTTTATTATAGAGGAAGTTTACTCTCAACTAATCAATCATCTAAGATTGGTACAGCTTTCAGTGTTGAAAAATTGAAAGATTCACAGAAAGATAGTTCTTCAAGTTACAATCCAGGTTATCATTCCTCCTCAATGACATCAAACACAGCAGAACCGGATGAGATTCATTGTAACATTGCTTTTAATATGAAGAATTCTCCAACAATCAGTATTAATGCTGCTAAACAACAGATGAGTTTCTTAGCATCAATTCTGGAATCGTATGAGAGTCTGGTGGCAGGGAGAATCGGAAACCTCAAAATGACAAAAGAAGATTATGACTAGATAGATCCGGAGGAGATGGAACTTATTGACATCAGATGGTGTTTAGCTAGTGGCATTAGAAGAGCACAACGTTTTATGGAGATAACAAGCAGACAATGTTTAGATGGTCCAAATACCAAGCTAGGGTTTGATAAATCGAAAGTCACATGTTTCAGACGTAAACAGAAAGGGCATTTTAAAAGAGAGTGTATGAATCGGGAGGTGAATAATCATGATAATTCATTTCATGACGATTACTACAAGAAGACCATTTATCATCAGAACAGTGAACAATCGTCAAAGCCGGTTCAAAAGCAGACTGCTGAAGGTTCATCCAAAGAAAAGAAACAAACTATGGTGATGATTCATGATGATAAAAGATGGACGATTCATGATGATGAAGGGTTTAACTGGGGTAAATACATAAAGGAAGAGAAAAGGGCATTGGTTGCTGAAGTAAAAACGAAAACTAAAGTAGAAATTCTTCAAGAGAAAACGATCAGAGAAAGACATTTTGCAGATTACAGAATAGAAGAAATGCAAAGAGAGTACGATGAAGCTAGGAGTTTTGGTAGATGGGACAAGAGAAGAGAAAGTTACATCAATCAAAAAGGAGATCCGGTTGTTGATTCAAGCAAAGTGGTGTACAATGATGTACTTGCAGTTATTACTTTATCCGGCGAGTATTATTCAAAGATAGAAACATATAAAGATTATCTCAAAAAGCTAGATAAGATAATCAAGATGTAATGACAGTAAACTTGAAGAAGAGAGACGAAGAGAGAATGAAGCAAAATGTAGAGAAGATGCTAGATGAGTTGAAGAAAACTGCAGAATAAAGCAGTGATGTAGGTGAACAGAAGGATGAAGAGGTGAAGAAAGAAGAAGCAACTGGTGATGAAAACCAGGAAAAGGCTGATGAGAAGCTGGAGAAGCCAGCAGAAGAAGATGTTAATAAGAAACAGCAGGATGATGAGAGTTTGAAGAAGGAAGAAGAAGAAACAGGTGGAGAAAATCAGGAGAAGGTTGATGAAAAGCTGGAAAATCATGCTGGTGAAGCTGTTGCTGAGAAACAGTAGGTGAACAATGAAGAACAAAAGCAGACGACAAAAGAAGCCGAGGTGCCAAAAACTAAGGTGATATCTCCAACCGAATCTTCTGAACTATTAAATAAAACTGTTGAATAATGCAAGAAATGCATGGAAATGTGCAGTGCTTGTACTGAAAAAGATGAAAAATCCAGAACCAGAGATATAGAATTTTCTAAAATTGAAAGAGTTTTCAAAGATAAATGTAAAGAAATGTTTGAAAATGAAAAGGTTTTAAAGGATAACGATGAAAAGCTGACACAAAAGTGTAAAGTTTTGGAAAAAAGAAATGAGATTTTGCAACAAAAGTGTTCAACAATGACTGAAGAATGTTTGCAAAAAGAAAATGTGGTTCAAGAAATGAAAAAAGGAATATGATTCAATAAAATTGGCATATCATATTATAAAAGAATCATATGAAGCTGTAAAAAGCCAAATGAAACTTGTTCAATCTAGATTGTCACAATGTTCTGAAACATCACAAACGCTTAAAAATCAGTATGAAATAAAACAACAAGTTGTTAATTCATATATTGAAGAAGTTGCCGAGCTTAAACGTAAAATGGCTGATTTAGAACAAGATAATAACAAGTTGCATAGTTATCACGCTTCATCATATGTTCTTGAATGTATTTTTAACATAAAACCGAATGATAAAGATTCCGAAAGAAACAAGAAAGGAATTGGTTCAGAATATCATCAGGTTCCACCGACGTTTGAGAAAAAGTTCACATTCTCTGATGACGAGAAGGTGGAAAAAGCTTTCAACATGGTTGATCAATTGCCAGAAAATATTGACATAACCTATTCTAAATCTGATGATACTGGTGATTCAGAGGTGGTAGGTAAGGTCATTGAAAGTGTTTTGAAAGAGGATTTTACCAAAACAGATAAGTCCGATTCACATGATGAAAATAAGCGAAGTTTTCATGAAAGTTATCTTAAAAATTCAAGATATGAGAAAAATGCGAATGATGATCTAATAGAATTGGCTTATAGCATGATTGGATCGAACAAATTATTCTCAGATATTGAAGTTCCGATTCAAAATGTGATTCCAGATGAAATTGAGAAAGTTTTAAAATTGGTAGAAATCGAGAAGTCTGAAATTGAAAATTTTGCTGTCAAGAGCAAGAAAACTTTTTAAAACAAACTTGGTTACAAAAAGAAAAACACAAAAGCTGGGTTGGGTTATAAAAAGGAACAAAATCATAAGAAACGATTTGAAAAGACAAATTATCAGAAAAAGAAAAATTTTGTTCACGGAAAAAGTTCTGAGGAAGAGAAAGAACTCCAATTTAGTCAACAGACTAATGAAGAGTTCTATGCTCAAAAGAAACAACAAGAACAGGTTAAAGATGTTTCGAAGAAAACATGCTTTAAATGTGATCAAACAGGACATGTTGGTCACAAATGTCCAAATCCGAAACCGGTTGAGATTGAACAGAAGAAACAACAAACTGAAGCTGTTAAATAGAAGTCAACCAAGTTTGAATCAAAACAAACTTGGAAACTGAAATCAAAGACATCCAGATTTAAGACTACACAAAGTTGGAAAACAAAGGCTGATTTAACAAAGCCACACCAATTTTGGAAACCTAAAACTGATTTGTCAAAACAAAACATTCAAAATGATTCAAGATTTTATCAAATGAATGTTTTAAAAGGACAAATCTGGGTGGCAAAGACAAAGACTTATGTGAGTGAGAAAAATAAAGAAAACATTTTTGAGAAAAATGACAGAAATTATCCAGTTTTACCTGGAAAGATACATATTAAGCTACCTGAGTTAAAACAGGCTTGGGTTGCTTTATTCAAATGATTGAATTGTTTGAATGTACAGGTGCTCCTGAAGACAGATGAATGTCAACCAGAGGAGAGGAGCGCTTGGCACAGGAGGTTAGATCCCTGCAACTAAAAAACAAGGAGTTTGTTTGTTTTTGTACATAAATAAACCTTAAATAAAAAATCCTAAAAATTGAAAAATTTAAAAACCAAAAAAATGTTTTTATTTTGTCAAAAATTGAAAAATGAAAAAAATATGTTTGTTTTTAAATTTGTTAAAAATCAAAAAATTTAAAAAAATATATATATTTGTTGATTGAATACGCCGAAACCCCCACGGCTGAACAAACATGATTATTTCACAAGTGATTAAATGGTTTTAACATTGTTAAAAATCAGTGTGTTCTAACTGATGGGGGTACTTTCTTCAAAACAGAAGCATGTAAAGCAGAAAATGGATGGCGAGATAAAGCTATCTGCATCGGTTATCAAATTTTCTTTAAATGTTTTGGATTTTAAGGGGAGTAAATATTTTCAGAAAATACAAAAACATTTGAAGATTTGAAAAAGCCAAAAAACATGAGAAAATTCAAAATGGGTTTTTGTGTAAAAAGAGAAAATGATAATACATCAGTTAGACAGTCACAGTACGCTAAAGAAATGAAAAGTCATATAGTGATAAACGGTCTCACTAATGATATGCCAATAGGTTTTTACACATTTAGTAGATTGATTTCGAGATATAAACCTAAATATCAATAACTTACTTATCTCGTGGGGAACATCTCTCGGATATATGGATAACCTCTGAAATCTCGTTTGAGAGGTTGCCTGATTTTGAGATACTAGGTCTTTATACTGTTTGATATCTGGGGTATTATACCTGGTCTTCTGATTTTGCGTCAGCAATGGCCTAGACCACGTATAATACTTTGAGTGCTTTAAAAGATTTTCCTCTACATAAAAATTGAGAAAATATTGAAAGATATAAATCAAGTGCAGTTATAAAGAAGATTCCTAAGTGGAACACACCTTTAAGTCGAGTCTTCATCTCTTTGACTGAACGGTAGTTCATACCTGAGCTCTCAAGGTCTCGCATTACCCAGAGTACAGATATCAATATAGTATATTCACATGTAAGACTTAATCTAGGGAATCTTGATACGAGAGTATATTCTGAGGTGGGACACGCGAATAAGTTAAGTCCTTAAAACACTAAATCACATATCACGAATCAGTTGAACTTTGTGCGAGAATTTAAGTGGACTAGTATACTAACAATCTAAGTGAATCATTTAGAACTTAGAGTGTTTATAGCTCAACGGTGCTAGTGATTTTTCATAAACTGATATGATCCTCTAACGCGAACTCAACCAAAAATATGTCTGTATATATTTCTTTACCGCATTTCTTAAAGAAAAATTACAAAAAGATTTTCGGTGTGTTTTAGCATAAACTTTGAAAAATTCAAAAAGATTTTGATTCTACTTTATTTTTTAGAACCGATGTCTGAAAGCTGAGTTTCAAAATATGAATATGCTGAACATGTTTCTGAAAATAGACAAGTTCATTAATTTGAAACTTGAGTTTTCTATTGAAAAATTCAAAAATAGTTTGTAAAAATCTCCAAGGTCATTAAGTTGGACTTGGGTGATTATCTGTAAGGATGTTGGATACTTTCATTGTCCAATACATAGTTATTTGATAGGGGGAGTAAAATCGGGTAATTCTGGGAGATTTCAAATTGTTAAATTTTTGAAATTATCAAGAATCAGGAAACAATTTTAAAAAAGTGCAATAGAGCTAGGTTCTCGATCCTAGGGTATATTGAGCTTTAGTTGTCATATTTTGATGCTTAGAGTCAGATGATTGATTTTGGATGATCTAAAAAAACATTTTTATTTGTGTGATTAGAGCCAGGTCATCAATTCTGGGAGATCAAAAAGATTCCATTGTTAAATATTTGATTTTTGAGCTAGGTTTTCGATCTTGAACTTAAATTGTCAAATATCTTACAAATGTTTTGAAATTGTTAGTGTTCCAGATTACGATCCCGATAGCGGAGCTTAAAGGGGAGTCTGAAGACGAGCTCAAAGCAAGGGGGAGCTTGTAATCAAAGAGCTAGGTGTCGATCCTGAAAAGCACGGACGCTTAAAGAAAGGGGGAGCCTGGAGAAAGAGTTAACCGGAAGGGGGAGCAGCTGAAGCTGAAAGCAGATCCAAGGGGAGTATGTGAAAGATAAGAGAGAGTTTGTGGTGCTGATGATGTCAACACTTCTGGAAGAATCTGTAAGAGATAAAAAGCTACGAGATTGACTGCAGTAATATCAGGGGGGGGGGGTCTGTGTGTTAGTATGTCTATCACTTCCGTCAATCACGTATCGTAGCTTGATCAGATGAGACAAGACTGGTGTTGAAGAGTGTGAAATATAATGTTCATATGTTTTGGAGTTGGTTCGTACGAAGGGGAAGTTAAAGCAGGTTCGTACGAAGGGCCACTTCGTACGAAGGGAGACACGGCCGTATCCAGCTTCGTACGAAGCCACACTGTTGCCTATATATAGTTGTTGAGTCTTGTTCATTTGTAACTTTGCTGATCAAGAGGGGAAACTCTTGTCGTTTGTTTTCATCGTTGTAAACTATTAAATCAGTAATAGAAAACAACTTATAATTACTTCTTTGTTTCTGATCCACACACGTACTTGGATTCCGCACAAGATACGTGTTCATCGCATTCATTGGTCAAGGAATCGATCCTCGGAACCAATCCATAGTACTAGTGGTCATGTGGGAAGATGGTAATGGCCGGTGGGGGGTAGGTAGTGGTAGTGGCAGGTGGGTGGTAGTGGTGGTGGTGGTAGGGTAGTTTTTGAGAGAGAGAGAGAGAGACTTAATTATTCCTTCGATGTGTGTGGAATATATATAATTTTTGTAACATAATTTTTTTTATGATTATGATTATTTATTTTAGTATTTAGGGTAAAATGCCCAAAATACCTTCATGTGGGATCCACTTAGTCAGATTTAACCATAAAAACTGAGTTAAGACTAAAGGACATACCGTGCAAAGGTTTGCAAACATCGAGTACGTTTTTTATAATTTTTGAAGGTAATTGATATAGTTTGCAATCTAGCGTCAACATAAAAGACGATTTTTGTAGTTTACTCTTAATCTTCATAAATATAAAACAAATTTAAGAATAAAACATTAATTATAAAATAATAAATATTTTAACACTTATAAGAATAATATACAAGCTATAATACATAAATCTAAAAGTTTTATAATGCAAAATCTCACATAAAAACCATGGCTAGTTGCTTCTTGGCCAGTGATTACAGGTGTTTATTATCCTAAATAGTATAAGGGTGTGTCTTACAAAATAGACTTTATGTGGATTTAAGGAATAAATGTTAGAAAGGTGTGTGTCTACCGTTAGACCATGGGGTATGGTTTGGATAGTCCCCAAAGAGACTACCCGCCACGTAGGCGCCACATCACAACGGGAGGAGGACCATCCCCTTGGGGACTACCCAAGGGTGTGGAGGACTACCCACTTTAATAAAAAAATCAATATACATTGAAGGGGAGAGAGAGACAAACAATGAAGGGGGCCCACAATTTCAAAACCCCAGCCCCGTCTCCAACGTCTCCTAGGAGACGCAGGCGCGCGACGGGCCTGCTGGGGGCGGTGTGCGACGGTCCAGGACGGAGGGGACGGCCTGGGGACGAGCCCCATACCCTGTGGTCTTAGAAACTCTTAAACCATATGTTATCCCCAATGACCTATACATACATTAACTATGTGATATACATACTCAGATGTCTTGTCTGATTCCAGACACTACATAGAAAAGTTGAAACACCGTATATTTCAAAACTTGTTACCTATTAAAGTATACAAATAGAGGTATTCCGTTACATGATAACATATATTTTGTCTCTCTCCATAAAATGAAAAACATACGAGTTTCTTCAATAAAGTTTAAACACGCTAACTTCTATTACGATTAATTGATTTGACCAAGACTATTTGTTTTGCTCGCGCAGGAGCATTTCAGACTAGAAAAATAAACTAGGGGCAGACCTAGATGATGGCTTGGGTGGTGGGCGAACCTCTTGAATTTTTTAAGTGTTTTATAGGCAAAATTCCGATTGCACCCTTTGAAAGTTTGATTAAACCCTTCGTTTATGTTAAAAATGATACTTTTATACTGCAATTTTAATATCTTTAATATTGTTTGTTAAATGTCATTAATATTTTATTTGATATAAATGAGGTATCGGGCTTATCAAATGGAGATGTTGCTGGCTAGGCTTAAGCTTGTAGATGGGCTAGGAGCTACTGTTGGGCTGCTTATGGGCTTTATGGACAGAATCAATACATGGACTGGCGACTGGGCTACTTATGGGCTATGAGAATAAAGACTTCTTCTAAAGACTCATGTGCGTATATTAAAGATTCTGGGTTACCTGGAGTCCGTTTATCATTCTGGATATCATATAAAAAGGTGCATTGGGATCTTGAGAAAGGTGAACTGCATCATTTGTCTCTCTGCTCATTGTATTCCTCTTTTAGGCGATTTAGGGTTTCTCTTATGTGTGATTTTGTAGACTCTCTCTCATATCGATTCTAGGGTTTGATCATATTCGATTCGTTTACCCGTTAGATCGGGTGTTATGTGAGAGTAGATCATCATGTTGATATTCTGTGTGTGAGCTATGTGTTTTGGTGAGAGTTTCAGTTTGTTTTGATCAGATTCTTTTGTGTAATTTGTTTAGATTCGTTAGATTTTGTAATAAAGATGCCATAATTTTGACATGGTATCAGAGAGCTATCAAAGCTCTTGGGGTTGAGATCTTAATATTAGGTTTAGTATTATCGTTCCGCTGTGCGCTGTGTTTCAGCTCGGAGTTCTTGGGAGGTGTGCCGGTCCTCTTGTGATTGTTGTTCGTGCCAGTTCTCTGCTGGTGGGTGTTCTCTGTTGGAAGATATTGGTGATTCTTCTGGTTTTCTGACTTGGATTTTGAAACCCTAAGTGAAGGTTTCAAGTCCGGCCCTGCTTGGAATTATACGCTTTCGATGAGACTATTCCTTATCTGTTTTTTGATTTCTGTCACATTTTCTGCATTCTTGAGTCTAGACATATCTGTTGCCAGGCTAGATGGACCGGTGGTTGATCGAGCCTGGTGTTGCATCTAACTTGCTACATTATATGGGTTCTTGAATGTTCTTGGCATTACTATGTGAAATTTAATCATGTATCTTGATTATTGCGTTATTATAAATTTGCTTGTGTGCTTGAATATGTGATAGATTAGGTAAAGAACAGAGCAATTTGAACTCCGAGATAGCTGCATGTTTATTTGATTAGTTGTTGGGAGAAAAGATTTGTATGACTTGCTGATTGTTTAACGTAGTTCTTAATTTAAAATTTCTATCATTTTTGTGAACTGAATGAAGTGTTTTTTATTCATGTGTGTGCATGGTGTGAGAACAGATAATTTGGTTCTTGACGAGGTATGACCCGGACCGGCTAATCCGACCCGGTCATCGCCTATTATTTTATTATAAATAATCAACTACATTTATTCTAGAATGTTCCATTCTGTAACACCTGCGTCCCTAGACTTTTACCTATTTGACACTTTTAGTCCCTAATCTATGTAATACTTGATACTTTTGATACTTGGAGAAACTTATGCTATGATTTTGATACTTGATGCTTGGAAACTATGAGACTATGATTCTATGATGCTACGAGACTATGATTCTATGATACTATGATTCTATGAGACATGATACTTTGGTGCTTGACTCTTGAGGCTCGTGAAACTTGAGACTTGGTTGAACGAGGGACTGGAGTCTTGTCACTGGTGGAAACTATGGAAACTATGAAAACTATGGAAACTTGTTTTAATAATGTAATCTAGTCACATGATACTATTACCCAATAAATACGCAACGCAACGCTTGATCTAACGCGCGAAACGAATCAAAGACAGAAACGCGGAAATGATGGATTGGCCGAGTGGCAATCCGAACGGATGACCATCCGAACGGATGACCATCCGAACGGATGACCATCCGATCGGATGACCATCCGATCGGATGACCATCCGATCGGATGACCATCCGATCGGATGACCATCCGATCGGATGACCATCCGATCGGATGACCATCCGATTCTCTTCCCCTTTCTCACACTATAAATAGGCCTGTCACATCATCTCCACTGATGTGACAACCTCACTCGACCCAGATGCACGCACTCCTCTTTTCTCCCATTTCTTGGCGATTTCGGTACGTTTCACACTAGATTCTTGTACATCTTTGATCTACACACTATCCTCTACATGATTCTTCTTTGAAATCTCACTTTTCACCGTGAAATCTCTAAGATTGTGCTCTTGAGGGTGACGTCATCTTGATGGTTTGTATAACCATGGTGTGATGTTATTTCTGCCAAGATCTAGCTCAGATCTAAGAAATTTCATGTGTTTTACACCGAATCTTCACTAAATCTAAACTTTTAGCGAAACGTATGTTCATCTTCATCTTTTCTTAAGACTTTTATCAAAAAAACGGTGAGATCTGGATTCAAACGGACTGTAGACTTAAAGATTAGTCTGAAGTTGGTTTGGAGAAGGATTGTTGCCGGAAAAGATGACCGGAGTATGAATTCTGACATGAACA
Organism: Helianthus tuberosus; assembly: GCA_030545235.1. Classification (NCBI taxonomy): domain Eukaryota; kingdom Viridiplantae; phylum Streptophyta; class Magnoliopsida; order Asterales; family Asteraceae; genus Helianthus; species Helianthus tuberosus. The sequence continues at coordinate 20,358 of JARYGA010028458.1, read as the reverse complement.
CCGTCTCGAACGGGTGACTGAACGGACTGGGGTGATTCCCACCCGATCGGATCGGCTGTACACTGATGGGTTCACCGTTGTCTTAATGCGTACCCCGTCGTCGTTGCTTAAATCAGAAACTTAGAGACTTTACAAGTTAGGAACGGGACAAGGACAACCCGATCGAGTGACACTTGCCTCATTAGTCCTAACACTTGGGATACTTGAAGTCCTGATCGTCGAATGGCAATCCGATTGGATAGCCATCTGATCGAACTGCCATCCGATCAAGGTGACATTATCTCCTAACCTTAAACATCTTGCAACATGGAGTCTTGATCGTCGAATGGCAATCCGATCGGATAGCCATCCGATCGAACTGCCATCCGATAGAGGTGACCTTGAGTCTTGAAATCCTTAACACTTAGAAACTTTTTTCAGAAACTTGAACACTTGGATCGAATGGCCATCCGATCGAGTGGCAAATCGTCACACACTCACCATGGTCATCCCAATCGGATGGCAATCCGATCGAACAGCCATCCGATCAAGATGACTGATCCGACACTTGGTTTGAATCTCGTTTTCTGCTCGACTCTTATCTGTGGTAATCTAATCAGGCTAATTCTAAAGAGCTCCCTTTGATCCAATAACAGTTAAACTGTTAAGCATTCACTGTGTGTATACTCGAACCCTTTTTGCTTTAAACTTTGGGATGTAACATGTATTCTATTAAACTACGATACTTGAAGACTTTTGCAAACTAAACTCTATCCTATGTGTATGTGAAACTCGTGATTCTTGTATTCTATTTGTGCTATGTGGACGTTTAATCCAGGGTGTGTAGTTCCACCGTAAAAATAGTAGCGCTATAGGAGATGCACCTCCCCATTATTCTCGGGGGTATTGTTAGGAGGATTCTAGTTTTCCTTGAGACTTGGAAAAATAACAAAGCATCGGGATACTTGGGCTATCACTAGCTGGACTGCGAACACTAGCATGGCTGAAACTATTTTATCATTTACACGATGGATATGAGTTGTTTTAAACTATTATGCTATTACTCAAACTTGTATACTCACCGGTACATTTTTGTACTGACTTTATTTTAATACATGTTGTAGGCTGATAGGATGCTGAATCATGGAAATCAAGCTAGGGCTGATGCTTAGAAACCCACCTAGTTTAAATCTAGACTGTGAACAATGATTATTGGTTGTATTTTGAATCATTTGTTGGTGATGCTGTTTTAGACAAACTTATGCATGAAACTTATTTAATCTATATTGAAATTACTAGTGTTATGGAATCTCATGAGCAATCTGAAAGCTTAGTGCTCGCACCCCGATGTTTCCGCCATCAGTTGGGGTGTGACAGATTGGTATCAGAGCCATAACTATAGGGAATTAGGATAAGTAGGAATACTTGCCCTAGACTATAGTTCTAGGAATCTTGATTCTTATTTGTTGTTTAAGACTTGTGCATTCTACCGTATCTGCTTCCTAGCAGCACATTTTCCTGTTAAACTTGCATGCCTTTCCTAAGGCTGACACAATGTACACTCGATACTTGAAAAGCACTGCTAATCAGTGTTTGTATTTTGCACGAAATTTCCCTCAAGATAGGAGTGATATCTAAACCTTGATGGGGATTTCCTGATTATATTCTAGTAGGTCTTATCTGCTGATAAGTACCGACGCTATTAGGGTACGATGTTGTCAAGATAGAGGTGAAAACTCAGACTTTGATAACTAGACCCACTCTTTGATTTTTATGTCTCGCCAAAGTCTCAAAACTCCCAATCAATTTGGAACGTGAAATGACCGAAAGGACGAATATCGTAGGCCTAACTTCGATGACGTATTTGCCTAAGTAAGTCAAGACACGTTGCCTCAGTTCGAAAAGGGGTTCAAATCACTTTGGTTAGTCACCGTTCCTCTACCCGAAACAATCCTATGTTCTATGAGCCTATCTTTTATGCTATCTAGATTTTTTTACATGTGGTTTTAAACTTGATCCTTCGTCTATCTTGATTCTTTGTTTATTTTGAGACTTTTTACACAAATCGCACGTATGTCCGCAATCTAAAACCCTAATTCTAATCTCAGAATCAAAACTAAATTTATGAAGCTTTATTCTATCATGATAGCCTATGTGGGAATCTTGATCGACTATGATACTATGTGAATCTATCTGATGAACCTATATGTTAATGTGGTTGTAAAGCACTAAATGTAACATGGCATAGAAGTACGAGGGAAAAGTGACGTGTCTGAAACATGGTGGATACGTCGCTGGTACTTCCTATATATAAGTGTTTCCGACATGTTACCAACTTTCGTACTAAGTGCCAAGCAAAACTTAGTGTCTTGCAGACCGGTGATAAGTTGGTTTAAATCTAGTAAGCTATGAGGAATCTATGTGTAATCTATGTGTACTCTAGCATAATCTACGTGTAATCTAAGTATGTGTTGTTTGGAGAAACGAAATGTGAAACGTAGCCTAGCGCCGAAGACGAGGAAGACATGGCATGTCCGAAGCATGGTGGATACGCCGCTGGTAATTCCTATATATAAGTGTTTCTGGCATGTTACCGAGTCTTCGTACCACGCGCTAAGTGAAGTTCGTAGTTTTGTAGGCTCAGGTGGAAGTTGTGGAATCTATTTGGTTAATCTATGTTGAATCTATTCGGTTAATCTATGTTGTGAAAAGTGGTGGAATCTAATGTTGTGGTTAATGAAGCGTGACACCAATGACGAGGGGGATGTGGCATGATTGAAGCATGGTGGATACACCGCTGGTACTTCCTATATATAAGTGATTCCGTCATGTTTCCGAACTTTCCTAGCACGTGCCATGCGGGATTTCGTTGTTTGTGGGTTGTTAACATGACTATGAAGATCTATTGAATCTAATGGAAACTATTGAATCTATCGAAATCTATGAATCTATTGAATCTATTGTAAACTATTGAATCTATTGGAGTCTATGAATCTATCGAATCTATTGAAACCTGTGGAATCTATTGGAATCTATGTGAAACTATTGGAGTAGTTTATGTGAATCTATGATGATGAGTGTGTTTTGCGAGACGTAACATAACACCGAGTACGAGGCAGAAGCGACATGCCCGAAGCGTGGTGGATACGCCGCTGGTACTTCCTATATATAAGCGTTTTTGACATGTTGCCAAACTTTGTACAACGTGCCATGCAAACATCGTGGGTTGTGGTGTTAAAACTATTGTGAACTATGTTGAATCCCGAGTCTTTAAATCTACCGTGTGTGAATCTATACTGTGAGACTTTGTGAACCTAGACTTATACGATCCACTTGTTGGATCATTAGGATGTCTTCTCGAAAGCTCTCTGTCACTCTCAAGAGATCCAGGGAAAGTCTCAGAAAAAGATGATGTCCTTCATGTCCGACCAGATCGCTCGAGTCGTGCCAAAGATCGTCCCTGAGATTCAAGGATCGAACACTCCGCCTTCTTCTGTTGACTCTAAGACGGTGAAAGAGTAGTCTACAAAGTTCAGTTACAAATATTTTGTCTCTTGCAACCCTAAGTCTTTCACGGGCAGTGATGAGGTGACTGCTATGCTCGAGTGGTTTGACAGTATCGAGGTTATCTTCATTAACAGCGAGTGCCCAGAGCAGCTAAAGACTAGGAGTGCAACGGGAATGTTTCAAGGCAGAGTGTTGGAGTGGTGGACAAATGAGAGAAACATCCGATCGAATGAAGAAGCCTATGCTCTTCCATGGGCTGAAGTGCGAGAATTGATGATGCTTGAATTCTGCCCTCCTCATGAACAACTGAAGCTTGAAGAAGAGTTTTGGCACTTGAAGCAGATTGGTGATGATAATCTGGCTTATACTACCCGTTTCAAGCAGCCCAGCTTGATTGTTCCTCACTTGGTTTCTACCCTTAAACGCATGATAACCAAGTACATCAATGGTCTACCTCCTGCTATGCGTGATTCTATTGAAGCAGCTCAACTCGGAAATATTGAGAAAGTCTACCGTCTTGCAGGTAGTCTCAACAACAACTGCGTTCGTGATAAGCAGTTTGCTAACCCTGCTTCCTCTAAGTCTGCACATCAAGTTACCCAGCAGCCAAGTAGCAACAAGAACAAGAGGCGAAAGTCATAGGGTTCAGGATGCAATGCTATTGTTACTGCTGCAAATCCTGCTGCTAAGCCTGCTCCTGCTGTTACTGCTCAGAACCCTGCCGCACCTGAAGTCAAGAAGCAGTACTCTGGGTCTTACCCCAAGTGTACCACTTGTAATTTCATCATCCTGTTGCTTCTGCATGTTGTTTGTGCACCAACTGCAATCGCTATGGTCACACGACTCCTTACTGTCGTCAAGTTAACCCAGCTTAACAAGCTCAGCAAGCCCCAGCTCAGGCAGCCCTACCAGCTCTCCCAGCTCCTCCGCAGAATCCTAAACCAGTTAACGCTGTTCGTGCATGCTACAAGTGTGGAGATACTACTCACCTTCGTAACCAGTGTCCTCAGCTGAACCAGGATCAACAGCCGGCCGCTCGTGGATGAGTGGTCAATCTCAATGCTAACCAGGCTCGTAACGACAATGATGTCGTTAATGGTAAGTTTCTTGTGAATAACCTTTATGCTTCGATTCTATTTGATACTGGTGCCGACAGAAGCTTTGTGTCTGTAGAATTTGAATCTTTGTTAAACTATGCACGCTCAATGTTACCTAAGTCGTTTTCGGTGGAGATTGCCGATGGGAAGTCTATTCTAGTTGATTCTATACTCCGTGGTTGTTCCTTGATTCTTAACGACCACGTGTTTACTATCGATCTAATACCCATGCAGTTGGGTAGTTTTGATATCATTATCGGTATGGATTGGTTGCGTAAGAACCATGCCGAGATTGCTTGTCACGAGAAGTTTGTTCTTCTGCCTCTACCATCTGGTGATATCTTGCATGTCTATGGAGACCGACCTTCAAAAGGGCTGAGGCTGATGTCATGCACACAAGCGAGCAGGTGCTTACGTAAACAAAACTTTGCTTTCTTGGCCCACGTGGTGGAACAAAAGAGCAAGGGGAAGAACATAAGCGATGTTCCAGTGGTGTGTGATTTCCCCGATGTCTTTTATGAAGATCTACCTGGTCTTCCACCTCCTAGAACCGTCGATTTTCGTATTGATCTCATACCTGGTGCGACTCTTGTCGCCAAGGCCCCGTATCGTCTTGCACCTTCCGAGATGCAAGAACTATCTAGTCAGCACCAAGAACTACTCGACAAGGGATTTATTCATCCAAGTACCTCCCCGTGGGGTGCTCCCGTGCTGTTCGTCAAGAAGAAAGATGGTTTGTTTCGTATGTGTATCGACTACCGTGAACTTAATAAGCTTACCATTAAGAATCGTTATCCTCTCCCTCGTATCGATGATTTATTTGACCAACTACAAGGCGCGTCATGTTTCTCTAAAATCGATCTTCGTTCTGGTTATCATCAGCTTCGAGTTCTTGAAGATGATGTACCCAAAACCGCATTTCGTACTCATTATGGACACTACGAGTTCGTGGTCATGCCTTTTGGATTGACCAACGCACCCGATGTGTTCATGGATCTAATGAATCGTGTTTGTAAGCCTTATCTTGATCGTTTTATGATAGTCTTTATTGATGATATTCTCATTTATTCTAAAACTAAAGCTGATCATGCTCGACATTTACGCATGATGCTTGAACTCTTACGTGGTGAACGTTTGTATGCTAAATTTTCTAAGTTTGAGTTTTGGATTAATGAAGTGAAATTTCTTGGTCACGTCATTAGTAAGCAAGGTATTCATGTTGACCCATCTAAAATTGAAGCTGTGAAGAATTGGAGTACGCCTAAGTCTGCATCTGAGATTTGTTCCTTCCTAGGGTTGGCGAGTTATTACCGCCGATTCATTTCGGACTTCTCTAAGATCTCTATTCCTCTTACTTCGTTGACTCAGAAAGAGAGACCTTTTGCTTGGGGTCCCGAGCAAGAGGAATCTTTTCAGACTCTTAAGACTCTTTTGTGTAATGCTCCTGTTCTTACTCTCCCTGATGGGAATGATGATTTTGTGGTATATTGTGATGCCTCGAACCGTGGATTGGGCTGTGTGCTCATGCAGCGGGACAAGGTTATTGCTTATGCCTCCCGTCAACTCAAAGTGCATGAGAAAAACTATACTACTCACGATCTGGAGCTTGGTGCAGTTGTGTTTGCTTTAAAGATATGGCGACACTACCTGTATGGTTTTCACTGACCATAGGAGTCTTCAACATATCTTTGACCAAAAGTAACTGAACATGCAACATAGACGTTGGGTGGAATTACTCAACGACTACGACTGCGAAATTCGCTATCATCCTGGTAAGGCGAATGTAGTGGCCGAAACTCTTAGTCGTAAAACTCACGTGAATGCTATTCGTATCTCTAGTGATCTCCATGCGTGTATTCGTGACACTCAGTATTCGTCAGCAAATGAAGGAAGTCTAGAAGTGGAAATCCAAGGCGCTAAGATTGAACAGCTTGAAACTAAACCTAATGGACTCCAATACTACCTCAATCGCATCTGGGTACCGGATCGCGATAATCTCCGTGAGCTTATTATGAACGAGGCTCACAAATCTCGTTAATCTATTCATCCAGGTGCCGATAAGATGTACCATGATCTGCGTTTGACTTATTGGTGGCCTGGCATGAAGAAGGACATTGCTGTATACGTTTCTAAATGCCTTACTTGTACGAAAGTTAAGGCTGAACATCAACGTCCTTCAGGACTCTTGGAACAGCCTGAAATCCCAGTTTAGAAATGGGATAGCATTGCTATGGACTTTATTACCAAGCTACCTTGAACACCTTCTGGTCACGATAGTATCTGGGTGATAATTGATCGTTTGACCAAATCAGCCCACTTTCTTCCCATTCGTGAAGATTATAAAGTGGAGAAACTTGCTCGAATCTATACTGATGAGATTATATGCCATCATGGCATACCTCTTGACATAATCTCGGACCGTGATGGTCGTTTTACTTCACGTCTTTGGCAAACTTTTCAATCCGCCATGGGTACTCATCTGAATCTTAGCACAGCCTTTCATCCTCAGACGGATGGACAGACTGAGTGAACTATTCAGACCCTAGAGGATATGCTCCGTTCTTGTGTCATCGACTTTGGTGGTAACTGGGATGTACATTTACCATTGATTGAGTTCTCGTACAACAACAACTATCATTCCAGTATTCAGATGGCTCCTTTCGAAGCTTTGTATGGCCGCAAGTGCCGATCTCTTCTCAGCTGGCATGAGATTGGTGACAAGCAGTTTACTGACCCTGAAATCATTCAAGAAACAACGGATAAGATCCTTCAGATCCGTGATAACTTGATCAAGGCCAGGAGCAGAAAAAAGAGCTATGCTGATAACAGGTGCAAGCCTATGGAATTTGATGTTGGTGACCGAGTTCTTCTCAAGGTATCTCCCTGGAAGGGAGTAGTTCGTTTTGGCAAAAAGGGAAAGCTCGCTCCTCGCTATGTGGGTCCATTCGCGATACTCGAAAGGATTGGCAAGGTAGCGTACCGACTCGACCTGCCACAGGAACTAAACAATGTGCATCCAGTGTTCCACGTATCCAACCTACGTAAATGCCAAGCCGACGAGGAAATACAGGTTCCCCTTGAAGACTTGCAAATAAACGAAGCTGTACACTTTGTGGAGAAACCGGTTGAAATCATGGATCAGGGCGTCAAGCGACTGAGGCGCAGCAAAATTACCATAGTCAAGGTTCGATGGGAAGGAAAGCGTGGCACCGTATTCACTTGGGAAATGAAAAATGAGATGAAGGCCAAGTATCCCCAGCTCTTCGAGCAGTCTTTTTCCTAGATTTCGGAGAAACATATGCGTCCCTAGACTTTTACCTATTTGGGAAACATATGCGTCCCTAGACTTTTACCTATTTGAAAAATGAAATGAAATCTCCTAAAGGAGGGGAGACTGTAACACATGCGTCCCTAGACTTTTACCTATTTGACACTTTTAGTCCCTAATCTATGTAATACTTGATACTTTTGATACTTGGAGAAACATATGCTATGATTTTGATACTTGATGCTTGGAAACTATGAGACTATGATTCTGTGATGCTACGAGACTATGATTCTATGATACTATGATTCTATGAGACATGATACTTTCGTGGTTGACTCTTGAGGCTCGTGAAACTTGAGACTTGGTAGAACGAGGGACTGGAGTCTTGTCACTAGCGGAAACTATGGAAACTATGAAAACTATGGAAACTTGTTTTAATAATGTAATCTAGTCACATGATACTATTACCCAATAAATACTCAACGCAACGCTTGATCTAACGCGTGAAACAAATCAAAGACGGAAACGCGGAAAGGATGGATTGGCCGAGTGGCAATCCGATCGGATGACCACCCGATCGGATGGCCACTCGACCGAGTTTCTATCCGATCCGTGCACACCGCCTCTCTTCCCCTTTCTCACACTATAAATAGGCCTGTCACATCATCTCCACTGATGTGACAGCCTCACTCGACCCAGACGCATGCACTCCTCTTTTCTCCCATTTCTTGGCGATTTCGGTATGTTTCACACTAGATTCTTGTACATCTTTGATATACTCACTATCCTCTACATGATTCTTCTTTGAAATCTCACTTTTCACTGTGAAATCTCTAAGGTTGAGCTCTTGAGGGTGACGTCATCATGATGGTTTGTACAACCATGGTGTGATGTCATTTATGCCAAGATCTAGCTCAGATCTAAGAAATTTCATGTGTTTTACACCGAATCTTCACTAAATCTAAACTTTTAGCTAAACTTATGTTCATCTTCATCTTTTCTTAAGACTTTTATCAAAAAACGGTGAGATCTGGATTCAAACGGACTGCAGACTTAAAGATAAGTCTGAAGTTGGTTTGGAGAAGGATTGTTGCCGGAAAAGATGACCGGAGTATGAATTTCGACATGAACACTGTCTCGAACGGGTGACTGAACGGACTGGGGTGATTCCCACCTGATCGGATCGGCTGTACACTGATGGGTTCACCGTTGTCTTAATGCGTACCCCGTCGTCGTTGCTTAAATCAGAAACTTAGAGACTTTACAAGTTAGGAAGGGGACAAGGACAACCCGATCGAGTGGCAATCCGATCGGATAGCCATCCGTTCGAACCGCCATCTGATCAAGTGACACTTGCCTCATTAGTCCTAACACTTTGGATACTTGAAGTCCTGATCGTCGAATGGCAATCCGATCGGATAGTCATCCGATCGAACTGCCATCCGATCAAGGTTACATTATTTCCTAACCTTAAACATCTTGCAACTTGGAGTCTTGATCGTCGAATGGAAATCCGATCGGATAGCCATCCGATCGAACTGCCATCCGATCAAGGTGACCTTGAGTCTTGAAATCCTTAACACTTAGAAACTTTTTTCAGAAACTTGAACACTTGGAAACTGAACACTTGGATCGAATGGCCATCCGATCGGATAGCCCTCCGATCGAGTGGCAAATCGTCACACACTCACCATGGTCATTCCAATCGGATGGCAATCCAATCAGATAGCCATCCGATCGGACAGCCATCCAATCAGGATGACTGATCCGACACTTGGTTTGAATCTCCTTTTCTGCTCGGCTCTTATCTGTTGTAATCTAATCTGGCTAATTCTAAAGAGCTCCCTTTGATCCAATAACAGTTAAACTGTTAAGCATTCACTGTGAGTATACTCGATCCCTTTTTGCTTTAAACTTTGGGATGTAACATGTATTCTATTAAACTACGATACTTGAAGACTTTTGCAAACTAAACTCTATCCTATGTGTATTTGAAACTCGTGATTCATGTATTCTATTTGTGCTATGTGGACGTTTAATCCGGGGTGTGTAGTTCCGCCTTAACAATAGTAGGGCTATAGGAGATGCACCTCCCCATTATTCTCGGGGGTATTGTTAGGAGGTTTCTAGTTTTCATTGAGACTTGGGAAAACAACAAAACAACGGGATACTTGGGCTATCACTTGTTGGACTGCGAACACTAGCATGGCTAAAACTATTTTATCATTTACATGATGGATATGAGTTGTTTTAAACTATTATGCTATTACTCAAACTTGTATACTCGTCGGTACATTTTTTGTACAGACTTTATTTTAATACATGTTGCAGGCTGATAGGATGATGAATCATGGAAATCAAGCTAGGGCTGATGCTTAGAAACCCACCTAGTTTAAATATAGACTTATGCATGAAACTTATTTAATATATATTGAAATTACTAGTGTTATGGAATCTCGTGAGCAATCTGAACGCTTAGTGCTCGCACCCCGATGTTTCCGCCATCGGTTGGGGTGTGACACTTTCTGCATGGATAAACCACGTAACCGAATCCCCAATATTTTAGGAAGATCAAGCAAATCCCTAACTTATCGGAGTACATCCTAGTTTATGAGAAACACTAATAGTAAACTATAAATAGAGGTAAACATTAAAGGTATGATCATTTTGCTCTTAACTACTCTTTCTCTACATACTTTCTTACTCCTAAATACCGAGACTTATTCTCACACCGGAGGGTGGTTACAGAATAACCCCATTCCTGTAACGAGTCCTCACGGTGTTTTGTTTTGCAGTCAGCTGTTCGGATCGGCAAGAGTAGAAGTTCTCGTCGGAGCCTTACCATTCAGGTCAGTGTTTTTCATTGGCACCATCCGTGGGACCTACGGTAACACCAGTTAACTTAGACCCAATGGCAAGCGATCAGAACACGGCAACAACACCAAGTCAGGCAGTGACAACCAGTAATCCGCTGTCAACGATAATCTCTGTGGTTACTGCTACTCTGGCATCACCAGCAATAACCAGGTCTCTCGACCTGGAGTTTGAAGCAGAAGCCCCGCCTGGGTTTCAGAGATCTCCGGCCGTCTCCTATGGGCTGGTGTCTGAAGACCCTTTATCTTACACGTCGTGGCAATTAAGACAGGTGGCTTCGACCGTGGCAACCACTACTGTTTCTGCTCCAGTATCAATTTCAGACGCACAGACCATACGTCACAGCACCAGGCCAATGATAACGTCCGCGGTTCCAGGAAATGTTACCCAGCAGATGAGTATGGCCCAGTACTATCAGCCACCTTTTACTTACGTTATGCCACCGCTGTATTCTGCAGCGCTTACAACAGCACTCTCCACGCCACCCCATCGGCCGGTTGTCATGCCAGTTGGAGTTAGGAATGCTCCAATCACGCCCGGGAATCAAGCCTATTTTCCGGGCTACTATTATTCACCCCCTTACGGGTATCTTCCAGCGTACCCTAATCAGGCATATTCTCCTCAGATAACAGCACAGAGCTATATGCAACAGTCGCCATACGCGGCCTACATGCCATATTGGTGGTCGTTTCCTACCCCACAACAGACTTATGGTCAGGCCCCGCCCATAGCGGAACCCGTTTACAACAGAGGAAATACTTCAAGGCCTCGTTTTTCACCTAATGAAGGTCCCAACACCCAACCAAACCTTACAATGTCTCAAGCTCCAGTTACTCAAGGAATAAGCCTGGATGGGGCGTATCAACATATACAACCCATCAACGTGGAGGATGATGACCTCACCAGGCCTTACAAACCAGCGGACGCTACATTCAAGTCCACATTCACGAGAAGAATCGCCGAAGCTCCAATCAAGGAAAACCCTAAGATGCCTCAAACAATAGGTAAGTATGATGGTTTGAGTGATCCTGGTGACCATCTAAATTTGTTCAAAAGTGCCAGGGAGGTAGCATGCTGGTCAATGCCTCTCTGGTGCAAGATGTTCGTCCAAACGTTGGTTGGAGCAGCACATGTGTGGGGGGACGGCCTACCTGTGGGGGAAATTGATAGTTTTGAGGATCTTGTATCCAAGTTTCAGCTACAGTTCAGTCAACAAAGGCGCCATACAAAAGATAGAAACGAACTCCTCCACATCTGTCGGCAAGATAACGAGACGGTGGAAAGCTTCATAGTCAGGTTTAACAAAGAAAGCCTGGTGATCCCATGTATAACCAACGATTTGGCTTGTGGCGCTTTCTTACAGGGGGTAAATGATGATGAGTTGCTAAGAACATTGTATGGAAGGGACGGCGTACCCTCAACCATAGATGAGATCTTAAGAATAGCCAAAGTGTACGTGACACAAGAAAAGACGGTGGCGGCAAGTCATGCTGCTATCTGGAAAAAGGAAGCACATAAGAGCCAAGAGGATAGGGAACAACGGAACTCTAAAGGGAAAAACAAAGGGGATAGGTTCCAAAAGAGCAACCGGGTGGACTCACGGTACGATAGGTCCAGGAGCTCTTTTTCAAGGAACGAATCATCTTCAAGACCAAGGTTTGACTACCCCAACTTAAGCAAAACACCCGCTGAGATCCTTGCTTCCGAAAACTTGAAACCCAATCCTCCAAAGCCGCTGAAGGATTCACCCAATAAAGACACCAGCAAGTACTATGAATATCACAAGGGCAATGGCCATGACACTAACGACTGTTATCAGCTAAAGAAGCAGATTGAGTATTAGAAAACCAGAAAGCTGGCTCACCTGGTTCGAGATATTAAGCAAGGTCCCCCCGGCAAGGATGACGCTGATATGGGGCGGGTAAAAGGCAGCGGGAACTGAACATGGTATACGCTGACAAGGGGAAAGGAGTGAAACAAAGTTTCTCCACACTTGAACCCTTGATGTTGCAACTATGACGGTCGAACCGCTGTTAAGGATTTAAACCTCACCATGGACCCCCTCATCATATCAGCCGCAGTGGGCGATTATAACATGAAAAGAATACTGGTTGACACCAGAAGCTCTGAAGATATAATATATGAATACTGCTACAACAGGATGCAACCCGAAGACAAAAAACTACTTAAACTAATACACGCCCCCATAAAGGGATTCACTGGAGAGAAAGTTGATCCAATCGGCCAAATTACTTTCCCGGTGACCTTTGGTCTAGCTCCTCGTGAAAGAACCATACTTCTTACTTTCCTTGTCATTCGTGCTGAGTCATACCACAATGTAATAATGGAAGGTATACTTTGGGGAAGTTAGATGCCGTCGTATCCACAGCACAGGGGTTCATGAAATTCCCCATGCCGAGAGGAATTGCCACGGTCCACCGGGATAAAGTGGGCGAGGTTTTAGACGCCAAGAGATGTCGCCAGGGACCCACTGGAGCAATCGGTCCAGAGAGATGGGTTCTAAGCACACGCCATCCTGAGCAAACAGTCGCAATCGGAGATAACCTATCCCCTGAAACCAAAAACAGTTTAAAGCAACTGCTAAAAAGAAACACTGGCATTTTTTCCTTTGAGCATTCTGATATGACTAGGATACCCCGGGATAAGGCGGAACACAAGTTGGCTACCCTTCCAGAAATCAAACAAGTGGCCCAGGGGAAACGAAGCATGGCCCCTGATCGAAGAGAAGCGGTAATCAAGGAAGTACGGTAACTGGTCGAAGCTGGAATTCTTCGAGAAACAAAATATCATACATGGGTTTCAAACCTCGTGATGGTCAAAAAACCAGACGACACATGGCGGATGTGCATTGACTTCAGAGATTTAAACAAGGCCTGCCCAAAAGATGCCTACCCATTGCCTGAAATGAATTTCAAAGTCGACTCTTTAGTCCCTTTTCGGTACAAGTGTTTCTTAGACGCCGACAAGGGTTACCATCAGATCAAGATGTCAAGAGAGGACGAAGAAAAAACAGCGTTTCACACCGATATAGGCATTTTCTGTTACACCAAAATGCCTTTTGGTCTACGCAATGTCTGGGCCACCTAACAACGACTCATGGACAAGGCCTTTGAGAAGCAAATTGGTCGAAACCTGGAGGTATACGTCGATGACCTGGTTATCAAAAGTATGGAAGAGAAACAGATGCTCGAAGACATCGAAGAAACCTTCTGAAAATTGAGAGAATACAATATATAGCTAAACCCCAAGAAGTGTTCATTCGGGATGGAAGAAGGCAAGTTCCTGGGGGTGGTGGTCACCCGGGACGGCTTCAGAGCCAACCCGGAGAAAATAACGGCAATAACGCGAATGCCATCGCCCAGAACTTTAAAAGAAGCACAGGCGTTAAATGGACGATTGGTTGCTATTAACAGGTTCCTAGCAAGACATGCTGAAAGGTCTTTGCCGTTCATAAAGACATTGAAAGACTGCCTCAATAAAAACAACTTCCATGGACTAGTGAAGCAGAAGAGGCCCTGCAAGACGTGAAGCGGTTCATCGAGAAGTTACCCACGCTAACAGCACCATACCCAAAGGAACTCTTGAAGATATACTTAGCAGCGGCCCATAACGCCGTGAGCGCGGTACTTATGGTTGAAAGAAATGGCAAACAGACGCCTATATACTACATTGGTCGGGTGCTAGTGGGTCCTAAAACGGCTCATGTTTCACTTACAAATTTGGTAAAAAGCAAGAGTCAATATATAAAGGGTAAAACAAGCTGACAGTCATGACGACAGCAAAATTAATAAGAAGTCATGATTTTATGTCTAATCGCCACCCTTTGAAAACGGCGGCGCTACCATAATGATAAAATTCATTAATTGTTCCTGACAAACATCAAGTGCTCACACGCACCCAACCAAAATATAGTTTTTTACAAAAATATCTAAGGAACAACACAAACGTCAAACAAACAAACACTCATTCTTCTCCGGATTCATCTGCCACCTCCAGCATATGGCGTAACGAGTCCACGCCATCTTCAGCCACCTTGTTGGTCAAATCAGCATACGCCGGCAGCGGATCATTGTAAACCGCCTCCAGTGCATCAGCCATATATGCTGTTAGCTTGCCTCCATCCTCTTGGAAGTTAGGGTAACTTTATTCGTTTGATGGCAGCTGACATAACCTTCATAAATGCCATCATGCTGGCGTGATTTGTATGCAGCGGTGTACAGACCATCCAGGAGGGCCATAAAGGGTTTAGACTGGCGTAAGTACTCGAAAGCACCAACTAAGCCCTGGGATATCAGCCAGTTCCTGTCACCCTGAAAACCAGCCAAACGACTGGTCAAGCTATCCTCCTCAGCGTTGGATTGATCCAAGGCACTTTCCGCCTCCTTAAGACGGGCCTGCTGGGCGGATGAAGCTTGAAGAAGTTGATTCTTTTCAGAGACGAGGGCGTCATAGATTTGTTGGAGCTCTCGAAGTTTCTCTTCACTCTCCTCAAGTTCAACTTGTTTGGCCCGGGCCTTGGCCTCAGACGCCTCCAGCTCAAGGGTCAAATCCTGGTACCTCTCCTTCACCTGATAAATAAAATCGGTGTCAATACGGAATCTTTCAACCTCAGTAGATAACTCAGATCTAACCTTTCGAGCTTTAATCACGGCTTTACATTCTAACTCCTCTTGAACAGCTTTAGCACGAGAAAGGATACGCTCTTTTTCCACTATATCGCGGGCCCAGATTACCCTCTCTTCAGCAAGATTGGAAGTTACCCGTTTCAGGTCATCTTCAGCTTTATTCTTCTCTAACACAAACCGGCTCTCCCTAACACTGGAAGCTTGGAGTTGACTTTCCAAATGCCCCTTTTCATCCACCAGCTCTTGGATGGTCATTCGCGTCTGGCGTAGTTCACTGTTGTCATGCATCCACCGACGTCGGATCTCAGCCAGTCTCCTGGGGCCATTAACAGCATCCACCATGGTTGTGTTCATTAGATGCTTGTTGTCCAGCCCCTCAACATAGGCAGATTCAGCAGGGGGTATGCCCGCTCAACCCAGTGATGCACCACTGGGGGAAAACCAGCCTAGACGATTCCACTATCTTCCACTTAGGTTGATAGCGTTTATCTTGGGCATGCGGATCCCAGCACATAGTGGGAAGATAAAGATCGTTGAACAAACAGGCCCCATCCCCAGCAAAATTACCACTGGATCCCCCAGTGTCACTAACGGTCGTTTCCTTGGCACTTGTTAACTCACCCCCGGCGGAAGTAGTAAGCATTTCTTTCCCGGATACAGGGAAATCGCCAATTGGAGAATCAAATATTGATACGGGGGTGGAGCTTGAAAACAACGACATTGAAACAGGACTAGGTGTGATCACCATGGATGCAGTGAATAGAGGCGGCGACATAGAAGAGTTGACAGGGAGCACACTTGCCAGAGATATAAGATCAGCAAGGGAAACACTTTGACCGCCGGGAGCGAAAGTACTAGTTTCCCCAGAAGTCAAAGGCATTGAGGATCCACCTTCAATTTGGACTCCAGCAAGAGTATCGGCATCAGAGCAAACATTTAGAAAATAAAAGAATAAACCGTCATATGTAGACAAAAACAACCACGTACCAGCATGTAATAACTGGGCAGTCTTGGGTGCTTGAAAAGTTGACAAAGACAGTATCACCCTACGCCTCTTAGGCGCAGGGCGGGGACTAACAACAGCAGGGGTAGAAGTAACAACCACACCCTCTTGGGCCGCAGGCACACTAGCCGCCACAGGCGAGGCAGTCACCTCCATGGTGACAATCTTCTTCCCGGTAATCCTTATACGGGACATTTTCTTTGTCCCTTCAAAGGACACTCCACTCCGAATGCTGGGAGGAGGATTAGCAACTTGAGCAGATAAATCCGCTAGGATGGCGGGAAGGAGAAAATGCTCAATGTGAATCTTCAGCACATCCGCTTCCTGCTCCCCAACCACGCGGTTCGCGGATCTCAGAGCAGCATGACAGGGAGGATCAACAAAGTCAAATAAAGACCATTCACCTATTGCCACCCACACAATCAACATATCAGAATAAACACAGCCTGCAGATTATATTAGTGGCAAATTAATACTTACCATTGTCAAACCTTTGAAAGGCAGGATACAACCGGCTATCACGTCACAACAGACTCATCCCAACCAACACCAATGCACCCTCAGGAATTACCTGGCACTCAGAGGGGTGATTGCTTAATTTCTTGAACAGAGCATTCTCAATGTATGCATCAGCAGGTGGACCCTCATCTTTAAACTTTTCCTTGGATCCCATCTCCATCCAGTGCATCTCCCCGGGGATGACGCCAGCGTCTATGTAGAAGAATTTCTTCTTCCAATCTTTATCCCTGGAGCTTGCACGGACACTTCTCGGGCAAGACACACCGATGTCTCATCGATCGATGGTGAAAAGGGGGGATTTCTAGACAAGAATGAAAAAAGCCCTAAAAACTAAGAACTCAAGGATATGGCCCAACGCTAAACAGCCGAACTCGAAGTGACGGAGTTTCACCAATCCAAGAGGATGCACTTGGGATATATGAATCTGATACTCGTCAAGAACAGACTTACATAATTTGGTAATCGGCAGCCGAAAATTGCAGAATTTGAAAAAATCACTGAACAAAGTGATCTTCCCATGTTTCAAGGGAAACACCGTATCTTTGTTTGAAGACAATACCGGATTCCATTCCGGCTTAATGTCATACTCTTGAAGAAGATTGTTGAACGATATCGTTCCCCACTTGCAATAAAGAACATCGGAACTTACTTGTGCTGAGGAAGATTCACCGGTTTTCGAAGCCATTGTGTACAATTAAGAATTCGTAGGCGATGAGAGAAACGAACGAAGTGATGCAAAACCCCTAACGGGACGACTATTTATGGAAAAGGTAAACAACCTTTCAAATTCAAAAGGAAATGCAAACGAGATGGAGATGCGTGGCAATCCGGGGCATGTACAACTGACATCCTAATGATGGCCTAACTGTCGCACCTTTTCACATCACCACCATAATTCTGAATGCATTGTACTTCCATTTGGGAAATATGTGCCCAGGGTGTATTTTGACCTTTTCTCTTTCTAAGTCCGATCTCATGAATTTCATCTCGTAACTTCGGACTGGGGGGACATGACGAGGTATGACCCGGACCGGCTAACCCAACCCGGTCATCACCTATTATTTTGTTATAAATAATCAACTACACACGTTTATTCTAGAATGTTCCATTCTGCATGGATAAACCACGTAACCGAATCCCCAATATTTTGGGAAGATCATGCAAATCCCTAACTTATCAGAGTACATCCTAGTTTATGGGAAACCCTAATAGTAAACTATAAATAGAGGTAAAAGTTAAAGGTATGATCATTCTGCTCTTACCTACTCTCTCTCTCTCTCTACATACTTTCTTACTCCTGAATACCGAGACTTATTCTCACGCTGGAGGGTGGTTACAGGAATAACCCCATGTCACACCCCAACCGATGGCGGAATCATCGGGGCGCGACACTAGGCGAATCAGATTGCTCAAGAGAATCCATAACAACTATATTGCGACATTGTTTAATGCGTTCATTATCCCATACTAATAAACAATTACAATCACATAAGCTGTCATGAATTTCCTGTTCTCTCAAACAATTCAAATCCGACAACCTAGATTTTTGGTGTGTTTCTAGATTTCCTAGCTTGATTTGATGTAGACTGCGACTAAACCTGCAACATACGTTAAAATAATGTCAATACAAAAGTATTGGCGCGTATACAGGTTTGATATGTAATAGTGTAATAGATAAAAGCTGCAAATTTCCACATACATAAACGTAATACACGACATATATACTCACAAAACTGATACTACCAGCTAAGTCCTCGATTGCGATTAGTAGGACACTTTAGTGAGAACAAGTTCCCAGCAGTTTGTCACTCGATCGGATTGCAATCCGATCGGGTGGCAATCCGTCTGGAACCGTCTATGTATTGAATTAGTCCCAACATCGCATGGTCGGATGGCTGTTCGATCGGGTGGCAATCCGATCGGACGGCAATCCGTTCGACGTTCAGAACTTGAAAAGTTGAATTTAAAAGTTTAAGTGAGGAACCAAGTGCAAGCCGATCGGATAGCGGTCCGATCGGGTGGCAATCCGATCGGGTGGTAATCCGATCGGACGGCAATCCGTTCCGACGGCCTTAGATCGTCCTGTCACTTGATTGTTTTGAAAGTTTGCGGTTTTCTCGAGACGGTATGACATCGTGCTAAACAACAGAACCCCATCAACACCCAGGCGATCCAACCAGGCAGGAATCACCCTAATCTGATCGGTCAGCTGTTCGAGACGATGGTTCGCGTTTAACCTGAGATCGGTTGTCTCGTTGATAGAATACAGATCTTGAACCAACACATCAACAAGAAGGAGTAGAAGATCAGAACAAGCTCCGGTTCTATCGGTTTGAGTGCATTGAGTGTAAAAGAGTTGAAAGAAAGTTAGAAAACCATTTTTCAATCCTTTTAACCATGGGTTTGTGTAGACCTATGCGAAAACGTTGTTTAATCATGTGGAAATCCTTCAGATCTGAGCTGTTCTTGGTGGAATGATACCAAAACTTGAAGCTCATAAGAACTCCATGATGACATCATCCTAGAACACCTCAAATCCGTTGATTACACGGTTAAAAGTTAAGATTCAAAGGTGAAATTAATGAAGAAGTGTGCGTAGATCGTAGAAGTACAAGAATTGAGGTAGAAAACTTACAAGAATCGCGAGAAATCGAGAGGAAGTAGCCCCAAAGCGTGCTGGTCGAGTGGGAGCTGTCACATCACTGTTAAAGTGATGTGACAAGGGCTATTTATAGGTGAAGAGGAGAAAGGGGTGAGGGAGTGCCATGGATCGGATGGCTGTCCAATCGGGTGGCTGTCCGATCGGGTGGCAATCCGATCGGGTGGCCATCCGATCGACCAGTCACTCGATCGGTGGTCTCCGGCGAGTTGCGTTTCGATGTTTTGTTTTTCTCGTTAAGCGTCGTGGTAGTTTGGTTACACATTTTCATACCCATATACATATATTCATTATAATTAGTCACATAGGGTCGTATAAATATCCATATTTCGAAGTTGCGATACAATAACTGGGTTTTGTTTTGAATATGCGTTCTCTGCGACGCATTACGGCTATCGAGGAGGGTAGAAGAGGTCCTCACTCAACATCATCGTGAGCGTTAGTGTGTGATGCGATGTGTTATAGCGATAATGTATGCGTAATATGCGAAAATACTGCGAAATAGCGATGTATGCGATATAGCTACATTATGATCCGAATCTCTGGTGCTAGGCGTAACGAGTATAACGAGTGGTAACAACGCACGAACGTGCAGGTTGTTACAGTCTCCCCTGCTTTAGGAAATTTCGTCCCGAAATTAATCCATAAGAAGGGTTGCGAGGATCGGTGCGGGTGGGAGTAGCGATTAAGTGCGTCAAAATAAGCGAGCAATCGATTGAAATTCGACAAGCGAGAGTGTTGTGATAACCGGCGATGGCAGCGAGTAAAGCGATTCGTATATAAAAGGTGGCAACACACCAAAAAGC
>JARYGA010028457.1:0-33379 GCA_030545235.1 Helianthus tuberosus | reverse complement strand
AAACGTCAAGGGAACGTTTATATTAAATCATCACGTAACCGGCGATCAAACTAGAATATCCTCATATTAGTTAAATGAGGCATAACCATGTTCAATGACTTGACAAAAGTAAAAGTAATATGTATCTTAACAAAGAATAATATGTCAAAGTAAATATAATTTGAATAACTAGAAAAAGAAAAACGAAAAACAAAGAACAATATGTCAAAGTAAATATAATTTGAATAACTAGAAAAGAAAATTCGCATTGCAACTTTAGGTAAGATTCTAGAGAAAAGTCCTCAAGGTTGAAGATAAAAGAGATAGGGAGGAGCCTCGTGTTTTAGTAACAGTAACATATTCATATTCATATTTTATTTACATGTATTTTTTTAAACATCTTAAATTACTCTAATCTGTATTTGGTGGGGCTTGGACTCTCGACCTCCAAAAGTGAAACATCTTAACTTCCATGGCTTTCCCAATTGAACCCAACCCCCACTCTATTTAGTGATATCCATACCTACCGTGGCTCATATTTTTCATGTTGCATCAGCTTATATATTGATGATATTTTTAAATCGACACACTATCGTTTTCAGTGCATCAAACCTAAAATACAACGTATCAAGTATCAACACCAAAATTCTATCTTAAACTCCTTTTTAATATAATAATGTTAACTCATAACTTGATTAAATTTATTATAATAATACACACTAAGTGAAATAAAGCATTTTTTTTTCCATAGAATCTATCAAAGATGTCAACCTTAAAGTATGCCAGAACCCACTAAGGAATTATATAACATATTCTTTTACTGTTATGTCTAATCAACAATTTAATACATAATCTATCATAAAGCCTTCACGTTAGGGGTGAGCAGGAAAACTGAAATAACCGAACCGTAACCGAATAACCGAAATAACCGAACCGAAAAAACCGAACCGAAACAAAAACCGACGGTTCGGTTTTCGGATTTTTAATAACCGAAAAATTCGGTTCGGTTTTCGGATAAACGTTTTCAATAGCCGAAAAAAACCGAACAGAACCGATAAGTTACAATTCATATATTTTTATGTTTAAGTTTAAATTGTTTAAATGTTTAACCCAATGCTAGTAGAAAATATTAATTTTATTCTTGAATGTAAAGTGTTTATAATAAAAACATTATAATTGAAATGATTTATTATTACCTATAAGATATAACAAAATTTAATATAAAAATTAAATTTAATAAAACTTTGAAGAAACATAAAAATATAGAAGGTTAGGTTCATGTAAACAATACTAATTAAAGAGGTGAACTATAATAACTTAAATATAAACATATAAAAAGATTGTTATAATATAAATTATACTTTTTTATTTTTTGAATCTTACATAATTTTGTTCCAAAAACCGAAATAACCGAAAAATCGAACCGAACCGACGTAAAAACCAAAAAACCGAAACCGAAAAAAACCGAAACCGAACGATTTTTAAAACCCAAAAACCGACATTTCGGTTTCGGTTTTGATTTTACCCAAAAACCGAACCGAACCGAACCGTGCACACCCCACCCCTACTTCACGTGATATCCCCAAAAAATTTAATACATATTTAGGTTTGGGTTCAGCTTTAGGGCTGTCCAAACTGCTCGGCGCTCGAAGATCGTTCGACGATCGTTCGAAAAAGCTCGGAAATCTGCTCGTTCGATTCCTTGCTCGGTTAAAACCGAGCCGAGCAGCTCGGTTCGGTTTAAAAACGAACCGAGCACGAGCATAGGTACGCCTCGTTCGGTTTCGATCGAATTTATTTTTATTATATATATATTATATTTATTAAATATATATATTATATTTATTAAATATAAACATTTGACATATCCAGTCGACATCCAAAACTACCCTTGAATCCTCATATACTAGAATCCTTCTTCAGTTAAAAAAGAAGAAAAAGAAAACCCTAATCTCTCTCAACTCTCAAGTCACACATCCAGCTGACATCCATCCAGATCCAATTCCACCGTCCACATCCCTCGTCCACAGGCATCACAGTCCGCCGGCCATCCACCGTCCGCCGTACCACCGCCACTTGTTAGACCCTAAAACGTATTTGACAAAAAAGTCGCAGCGGAAAAACGTACCATAAAATTTCTTTCATTACAACACCTTGACTTACTGGAACGCTTGTTTTGACATGAATTATAAATACCTCAACTTATCTAAAATTTAACTTTAACAAAGTTCTTTCTCATAAATCCGTCTCACCTTCTTATTTACTAATTAAAAACATAACTTATGTCCAATACAATACACACATCAACGTTCCCGTACAATCTCTTCATTGACTCGATCTTCGATCTCTATTCCTTGGTAAACCTCATGGCTTGTACTACCTGCGCTCACCACATAAAATCATAACATTAGCACGCATTATATAACAAGATTCATTCGCATACACTTCACATTTAGATCTTTAAGAATCTTTAAGCATCTCATCTGCGTATCCATTTCCTGGTGAGGCTTCGATAACGTACCTGCATTACTTTTCATTCTCAAGGTACACCATAAATAACATTAACCCTCGACATGTCTAATTGATGCATACATACTTCCTTACATTCATACATACGCGTTTACAAACGTACATGCCTTCCTATATATCTACATACATGCATACTTTCATATGTACCTTCGTATGTACCAAATACATATTTGCATATACACGTATATCACTACGTCTCAACACACGTACATATACACATACGCATCATTCATATACATAAATACATATCTACATACTTACATACATTACTAACCACTCATATACATACTTACATACTTCCATCCATATATATATACATTCATACCTACACACGTGTATACCTTCATACTTAATTTACATAGAACTCATGCTCATACATAACGACTCGATTACAAGCAAATACCGAATACCCACATATAAACATACCTGCATACGTAACTACATACTTATATACATTCATAAAATGAATGTAGCTATACGTATACATACTTTCACTCACAAGTACATATATTTACGTAGTTACCTAATTACATCCATACATACCTATTAGCTCATACAAGGTTAAAGAGCCTTTCGGGAGCGTTACGGGTAATCCGGGAATATATGTTGTGAAAACAGAAAAAGACAAACAACACAAGCCGTCGGCGACGGGCACTATACCCGTCGGCGACGGGCTCGGGAAAAGCCCGTCTCACACATCAGCCCGTCGGCAGGAACTTAAGGCGTCGGACGAAGATCTGATCATACGAACCCGTCGGCGACGGGCTCCCTACCCGTCGGCGACGCCCCCTCCAAAACCACTTTTTCTGCAGAATCGTTTCGTCGTCCGAACGCACTAAAACGCGCGTAACTTTTGAACCGTTTACCCGTTTAACCTCCCGTTTCTTCCTACATGCTTGTAAATTCACATTCTATCATGTGAACTTAAAATCTCACACCCGGGTTAAGGAAATTCTTAACTTACACTCTATCGGCTATTTACCCCCTTACCCAAGCTTTGACCCGTTCATTCATTCATCAACATAACTTGTTTGTTCTACCATAAACTCTTATAAACCTCATAATATCAGTGGCATCTATCATAAAATACTAAATACTTGGACATTATGCATCCTCTTAACACATTGTCGTTCATATGTTTATTTTTGACCCGTTAAGAGTATTTGCGCGTTAATTGGTTTATGACATACCAAGACCATGCTCTTCGCTTCTAAACTTGTCCAAAATATTACACTAGTCGCATAACTTGTTTCTAAACTACTTGTAAGATTGCTTACCCCAAAATACCCATCAAAGGCGTTTTAGTCAACTTCATCCCCATTACTTCCAACGAAAGACTTTAACACATACTTGACATCAACATCATGTTTAATTAAATAAAGCATTATATTACTTAAACAACTAAGAAGTGACTACGGAAATCACTTACCTCGAGTGCCCGTTTTGTACGTGCTTCCTCCTATCCTTTCCGTTAGCCGTCCATGCTTTCCCATCTTGACATGATCCTAAACTTTCATGTCATTATGGTTGCCACTTCGTTAGTATAAACTCGCATATGGACATAGCATGTACTTAATGATTTCTCTACTATTACAATCATATCCGATAGGCTAACCATGTTATACATTCATTGTTAACTTTCAGAAAATCCAATGTCCTATTTACACACTTTCAACTTATGAACATGTATCCATCTTAATAGAGTAGACCATAATATTAATGTTATACACATTACACCCTCGTATTGTGTGACATCTACAACTACACGATCATTTACTTATACACGCATACACATATACTTACATAATCCATTCCATCCACACTAGCATTCTCATATTTTCACAACTAACACTTTAACCCATACTAAACTAACCCAACATCCTTTCAACATGATATCCACATGAACTACATCCAAAACACACTTCTCAAGTTAGTTTACTATCAAACACATCATTTTCACATTTCACATATATTCATCTTTTACTTACATACAATTTTCGTCTATTAAGCTCACCTAGGCATTTCATCAAACACTTGGTGTGCGTACCACTAACTTAGCACAATGTACAACCCATTCATGCATGATCCTCCATGTTCTTATCTTCATTCATCAAAGTTAACTAAACATCCATTATTTCATGTCCTAATCATCTTATCTACAATAATTCATCACATACAACATACTACATCACAAATTACACAATTATTGAACATGGTGATTCAATCACTTCATCATCCCAAATGGGTTTTACTTCTACACATGAATTTAATCAAAATCATACACAACACATGTTTCATATGATGATTCTAACACATATTTATGCTAAATCTCATACAAATTCGTGGATTGATCATAACCCACTTCATACTAGATCATAAAATTAACTTCTACAACTTACATGATGTGTAGAAAGACTGGATGATCACGAATTTAAGCCCACGCATTAGTTCCTTGCCAATTCCCTCTTTCAATTTGAAGGATTTGTGAGCTAGGGTTTTTATCCCATTCTCCTCTTCTCCTGGTCGATATGTCGACACCCACACACACACACCCCATGTGTGTTGGGTTTTAATTTTAATAACTGAAAGTTCTTCCCATTTTAGCAACCTAAGCCCTTCTAGTTTAACTTACCATCATAATGCTACAATTTTCATTTCCTAAACTATTTATTAGGCATTTAACTAAGTTCAATAACTTAGTTATTGTATCTCATTTTATTAAACATGGCAACCTGCTAACGAATTTAATAATTCAAATTTTGGGGTGTTACAAGTCTACCCCCCTTAAAGAAGGTTTCGTCCCCGAAACCTTTCTCGTTCCTAGTAGACCAATATCACTCTTGCTTTTTCATCTATCCATTCACGATATTCAATACCACAAGAATACATTCAGGATCTTTGCAAAAGTCTTATTCATGAATAAATATAATCGTACCATCACATTATCGTACTAGAACTAAAGTGTGCCAACTAGAAGCAAACCCAAGGGTTCTCTACCATGATTTACATAAAAGCAAAATGAAGTTCATATGAACTTGCTACCACATTCACCGTTAGTATTAGTTCTAATAATTTCGTATATGCTTGGAGTTTTACTTCTACCTTCTCACTCATACATGCACTGTCTACTACTTAAGCCAGATTTAAAACTCATTCTTAGCCTGCTTCTAAAAGTCAACCCTTCCTTATCATATCACATCTTGCTTTACCACTGGCTCGTGCGGAGGTACTTATTCAATTCATAACTTTATACTTAAATTTACATATTAAACAATTCACTAACCTTACTGTTTTGGAATAACGCCACGACCCGCGAAAGCGAACCGACCACTTCATTGTGAATCCAACCCATCCTAGGATTGATCTCATTCATCCGGGTAATGAGTTTCCACTTATGAGAATTCTTTCACTGATCTTGATAGGCTTATCACACTATGATATCTGACGGAAGTAGATTCCATTGATTCGCCATCCCTATATTACGGTGATCATTCCTTTCCGATTGGTGACATTGCGTGACCACTCATCAATCTCACCTATGAGTACAAAACTTAACATATCAAGACATTAACTAACGAGTTCAAATGGCAATCGCCATCTGACCGTATGACCCATTTATCCTTTCGACCATTCTTGCATACAACGCACTTGCATAAACATATTCATATATCTATACATGAAGATTTAAGCATAATTTGAATCATATCACTTAAGAAATATTTACTTGTCTGGTCCGTAATTACTTACACATTCGGATATTTTCATTCCTATCATTCTTTTGTTCCTTTGCTTTACATTTACTTATATGACTTGTTTGACGCATACTTGGTCAAGCTATCGACTTATTCTTACGTAGACTAGTTCCGTCTTTTGTATCTTAAATCTGTTTCGCGGATTCGAACACATCATTCATACCTTTCGTACCTCCTATGTTTTGAATCCATCTAACGGTTTCAGACATTTCATTTATACTTTAACTTCTTTCATGTTCCGAATCCGTCTCGCGGATTCCAGCATAGCATTTCATGTTTCGAATCCGTCTCGCGGATTCTAGCATAGCATTTCATGTTTCGAATCCGTCTCGCGGGTTCTAACATAGCATTTCATGTTTCGAATCCGTCTCGCGGATTCTAACATAGCATTTCATGTTTCGAATCCGTCTCGCGGATTCTAGCATAGCATATCATGTTTCGAATCCGTCTCGCGGATTCTAGCATAGCATATCATGTTTCGAATCCGTCTCGCGGATTCTAGCATAGCATATCATGTTTCGAATCCGCCTCGCGGGTTCTAACATAGCATTTCATGTTTCGAATCCGTCTCGCGGATTCTAACATAGCATTTCATGTTTCGAATCCGTCTCGCGGATTCTAGCATAGCATATCATGTTTCGAATCCGTCTCGCGGATTCTAGCATAGCATATCATGTTTCGAATCCGTCTCGCGGATTCTAGCATAGCATATCATGTTTCGAATCCGTCTCGCGGATTCTAGCATAGCATATCGTGTTTCGAATCCGTTTCGCGGATTCTAGCATAGCATATCGTATTTCGAATCCGTCTCGTGGATTCTAGCATAGCATATCGTACTCTCATTCTTGAGAGTCTTACATTTCTCTTCACCCTCACGTCCACCTACTACTTAATTCTAACGGACATACCTGTATCAATTATCACGGTCCCACGAACGTCATATGCTTCACGTGTACTGGCCAGGTACACAATCCACATACTAGTTTCGTGTCTTCGTGTAATTGTCACCTTATGTCCGAAGAATTTGGTTTCGGCACGTGTATCATTTTTCAAAACATGTTTACTATACCATCATGGTCCTTCCTTTAGCATTTTTCTTCCCTTAATGCATTTTACCATTTCATATACCGACATATTAAATTTACGTACCTGGGTTCAACTTTATCTTATTTCATGCCTTGGTGTCGGTACTTGACCGCACTCGCGGATCATCCTCTCCAAACGCTTATACTTACCTTGCATATATAAAACCGCCAGTTTCTTTATGCGTATACTTAAGTACATACTTACATTCCCTTTTACCTTTGGATCTCGACCGAGTCTTGGATTGTACGGGTTTCTTATCACAAGAGCACACAGGTTTGAGTTCAAGCACTTACCTTCTTACACTTGATTCTCTCAAACCAGGGCTCTGATACCAACTTGTTAGACCCTAAAACGTATTTGACAAAAAAGTCGCAGCGGAAAAACGTACCATAAAATTTCTTTCATTACAACACCTTGACTTACTGGAACGCTTGTTTTGACATGAATTATAAATACCTCAACTTATCTAAAATTTAACTTTAACAAAGTTCTTTCTCATAAATCCGTCTCACCTTCTTATTTACTAATTAAAAACATAACTTATGTCCAATACAATACACACATCAACGTTCCCGTACAATCTCTTCATTGACTCGATCTTCGATCTCTATTCCTTGGTAAACCTCATGGCTTGTACTACCTGCGCTCACCACATAAAATCATAACATTAGCACGCATTATATAACAAGATTCATTCGCATACACTTCACATTTAGATCTTTAAGAATCTTTAAGCATCTCATCTGCGTATCCATTTCCTGGTGAGGCTTCGATAACGTACCTGCATTACTTTTCATTCTCAAGGTACACCATAAATAACATTAACCCTCGACATGTCTAATTGATGCATACATACTTCCTTACATTCATACATACGCGTTTACAAACGTACATGCCTTCCTATATATCTACATACATGCATACTTTCATATGTACCTTCGTATGTACCAAATACATATTTGCATATACACGTATATCACTACGTCTCAACACACGTACATATACACATACGCATCATTCATATACATAAATACATATCTACATACTTACATACATTACTAACCACTCATATACATACTTACATACTTCCATCCACATATATATACATTCATACCTACACACGTGTATACCTTCATACTTAATTTACATAGAACTCATGCTCATACATAACGACTCGATTACAAGCAAATACCGAATACCCACATATAAACATACCTGCATACGTAACTACATACTTATATACATTCATAAAATGAATGTAGCTATACGTATACATACTTTCACTCACAAGTACATATATTTACGTAGTTACCTAATTACATCCATACATACCTATTAGCTCATACAAGGTTAAAGAGCCTTTCGGGAGCGTTACGGGTAATCCGGGAATATATGTTGTGAAAACAGAAAAAGACAAACAACACAAGCCATCGGCGACGGGCACTATACCCGTCGGCGACGGGCTCGGGAAAAGCCCGTCTCACACATCAGCCCGTCGGCAGGAACTTAAGGCGTCGGACGAAGATCTGATCATACGAACCCGTCGGCGACGGGCTCCCTACCCGTCGGCGACGCCCCCTCCAAAACCACTTTTTCTGCAGAATCGTTTCGTCGTCCGAACGCACTAAAACGCGCGTAACTTTTGAACCGTTTACCCGTTTAACCTCCCGTTTCTTCCTACATGCTTGTAAATTCACATTCTATCATGTGAACTTAAAATCTCACACCCGGGTTAAGGAAATTCTTAACTTACACTCTATCGGCTATTTACCCCCTTACCCAAGCTTTGACCCGTTCATTCATTCATCAACATAACTTGTTTATTCTACCATAAACTCTTATAAACCTCATAATATCAGTGGCATCTATCATAAAATACTAAATACTTGGACATTATGCATCCTCTTAACACATTGTCGTTCATATGTTTATTTTTGACCCGTTAAGAGTATTTGCGCGTTAATTGGTTTATGACATACCAAGACCATGCTCTTCGCTTCTAAACTTGTCCAAAATATTACACTAGTCGCATAACTTGTTTCTAAACTACTTGTAAGATTGCTTACCCCAAAATACCCATCAAAGGCGTTTTAGTCAACTTCATCCCCATTACTTCCAACGAAAGACTTTAACACATACTTGACATCAACATCATGTTTAATTAAATAAAGCATTATATTACTTAAACAACTAAGAAGTGACTACGGAAATCACTTACCTCGAGTGCCCGTTTTGTACGTGCTTCCTCCTATCCTTTCCGTTAGCCTTCCATGCTTTCCCATCTTGACATGATCCTAAACTTTCATGTCATTATGGTTGCCACTTCGTTAGTATAAACTCGCATATGGACATAGCATGTACTTAATGATTTCTCTACTATTACAATCATATCCGATAGGCTAACCATGTTATACATTCATTGTTAACTTTCAGAAAATCCAATGTCCTATTTACACACTTTCAACTTATGAACATGTATCCATCTTAATAGAGTAGACCATAATATTAATGTTATACACATTACACCCTCGTATTGTGTGACATCTACAACTACACGATCATTTACTTATACACGCATACACATATACTTACATAATCCATTCCATCCACACTAGCATTCTCATATTTTCACAACTAACACTTTAACCCATACTAAACTAACCCAACATCCTTTCAACATGATATCCACATGAACTACATCCAAAACACACTTCTCAAGTTAGTTTACTATCAAACACATCATTTTCACATTTCACATATATTCATCTTTTACTTACATACAATTTTCGTCTATTAAGCTCACCTAGGCATTTCATCAAACACTTGGTGTGCGTACCACTAACTTAGCACAATGTACAACCCATTCATGCATGATCCTCCATGTTCTTATCTTCATTCATCAAAGTTAACTAAACATCCATTATTTCATGTCCTAATCATCTTATCTACAATAATTCATCACATACAACATACTACATCACAAATTACACAATTATTGAACATGGTGATTCAATCACTTCATCATCCCAAATGGGTTTTACTTCTACACATGAATTTAATCAAAATCATACACAACACATGTTTCATATGATGATTCTAACACATATTTATGCTAAATCTCATACAAATTCGTGGATTGATCATAACCCACTTCATACTAGATCATAAAATTAACTTCTACAACTTACATGATGTGTAGAAAGACTGGATGATCACGAATTTAAGCCCACGCATTAGTTCCTTGCCAATTCCCTCTTTCAATTTGAAGGATTTGTGAGCTAGGGTTTTTATCCCATTCTCCTCTTCTCCTGGTCGATATGTCGACACCCACACACACACACCCCATGTGTGTTGGGTTTTAATTTTAATAACTGAAAGTTCTTCCCATTTTGGCAACCTAAGCCCTTCTAGTTTAACTTACCATCATAATGCTACAATTTTCATTTCCTAAACTATTTATTAGGCATTTAACTAAGTTCAATAACTTAGTTATTGTATCTCATTTTATTAAACATGGAAACCTGCTAACGAATTTAATAATTCAAATTTTGGGGTGTTACACCACTCCACCGTACAACCGCTCCACCGTCGGCCATCCACCGCTCCACCGTCGGCCATCCACCACTCCACCGTCTGTCAGCTGTCGGTCAATCAAAACGCACAACCACTCCGCGGTTTGAAGTACCCACACTAAACACCTCTTCTTTAATTCGTTTGGATTTTTTTGTATATATCCCCAATTTGATTCTTATTTTGTAGAACATTATTTTGTTGTAGGTTCATAACAGTTTGATTTTTTTCTAGTTTTGATAATTTTGGTACCTTTGAATTTATTTTTAATGGACGTATTGAATTATTTAAGTGTTTATGTATAACCATGAATTTTGGTGAAAAAATGGCTGTGTAGGAAACCTAAATAAAACTGAGCAAAAGCGAACCGAACCGAGAGGCTCGGTTTTAAACCGAACCGAGCATGAGCATAAGATTTCCGCTCGATTTCCTAAATCTGAACCGAACCGAGCGGCTCGGTTTCAAACCGAACCGAGCACGAGCATACCTCCGTTCGGTTTGGTTCGGCTCATGAACACCCCTATTCAGCTTGTATACATAATTAAGGCATGGTGTTTTAAATTAGGGCATTATATTTTACTTTTTTACCATGGTCTTATACAAAATAATCATGTCCAGAGAAAATGTAAAACAAGAAATTAATGTTGGAAATCAGGCGCTTGATCGAATAAACAAACACGCAATATGAACAAACTTGTTCGACTCTTTTATTAATTTATCAATGAGAGCACACTAATTACAATGACCCTAACCATCTATTTATACTAAACTTATTCTAGTCCTAACCTGACTCAAACTCTATTAATAAAATAAATAAACAAACTAGATAAACTTATCTAATAAACCTTGATGCCCAAGAAAACAAACTAGATAAGAATTAGGAAACCTAAATAAAATAAACTAAAACACTTAGCACCCTCCAACTTTTGAGTTATAACAAGATTAGTCCCAACAATCACCCCCCTAATCTTGTCATTAACTTTCTTCACATTAGAGCCGGTTCATCATCCTCATATCAGGTCAAGACCCACGGCCTCTTCCCCGGCCACGCCCAAAGCCTTCTCGGTTCAACCCGAACAAAAAACTCACTACACTTGTAACATGTCACATGGCATCACGCTGGAAACGTTCACTGACATCTTGACTCATCACGGATCAACGACCTCTACCCGGTCACATCCGAGTCACCCGATTTGAACTCCAACGCCATTATCTTGACACCCGTACCTTTTCCCGATGAAACTTGTTCCAAGAGGCCTCTCCACCGACCAAGAAAACAAAGCCATCCGCTTATAACGTTTTCTTTCAACTGCTAAACGAACCGAATCCAAAACCACCTGCTTTGACGGATCCCTTACGCCCATTTTTCACGCAACACGCCGGTCTCCTCTTATCACGAAACAACACGATCAAGGCACCATCATAACACTACCACTGTTGTCACTGGTTGTACACCCGCTGCGCAAACCCGCAACCATCAACCAAAACAGCCACGTTCTTCCTCCTTTCATCACCACTAACAGCCATGGAACACAAGTGTTTATCACCGGTCACCCCCGTCGTCTTAACTGGTACGTCTACCACAACAACAGCCTACCGAAAACACCATAACGCCTCCGTCTTCTGCTGTTAATCAACCCCGAGTTAAATCTTTCGCTTCTACTCAAGCAGCCCGTTGTACAACACCTCACAGGTCGACTTTGTTCCGTTCCATGTATGTGGACCGACCAATACAATTTCAGTCAAACCATTCCACAACTTAATAATCATCAGCCCACTAAAGGTTCCATGTGAGCCCATGATGATTCTCTTGGTTCCACGCAAATATGATCGATATGAAACAAATTTCACCGACCTTTTTCTTTATGGATGCCACTTCTGAATAAACATCCTCAAGCAATCACAAACTTGAACCTTATCTTGTTGAATAAAACAACTTTTCATTCAACAAAACTTGTTACTTTGCCGTGATCTCTATTTTCCGACCTAACTGCTTTCATTCCTATTTTTTTCTCTCCAGCTTCGTCTTCAACTACTCTGCTGGTTTGCCGCCAGTGAAACCCCGCGAGGGGAGGCTCCCCCTTATCGGAAAACGACTCTCAAAACCGCCAACTAGCTCTGATACCAACTGTTCGAAATCAGGCCCTTGATCGAATAAACAAACATGCAATATGAACAAACTTGTTCGACTCTTTTATTAATTTATCAATGAGAGCACACTAATTACAATGACCCTAACCATCTATTTATACTAAACTTATTCTAGTCCTAACCCGAATCAAACTCTATTAATAAAATAAATAAACAAACTAGATAAACCTATCTAATAAACCTTGATGCCCCAGAAAACAAACTAGATAAGAATTAGGAAACCTAAATAAAATAAACTAAAACCCTTAGCACCCTCCAACTTTTGAGTTATGACAAGATTAGTCCCAACAATTAACACATTGTGTTTTTAATGTTTTAGACAGTTTTTTTCTTTGTTAATTTTATTTTGAGACCATGGTTTATCTTCTACGTATAGTTGTTAGGACATAGGTTTTAATAACAGTAATTCATATATTCTGAAGTGTTGCCTGGATCAGTTATCCTCAGCGGATGATGCAACGACTCAAAGGATTAAGGATCCTTATCATTACATATGATTTCTAATAATCGTTCTCGATGTTTTCTAATGATCATGTGCATGTTACTAATGTAGTGGACCGAGTCTCAGCTGGAATGTCGGGCATAATTCGTTCAAGATGCTGCACGTGCTACTTGCAAAAACGGTCATGGGGGCTTGAGCGTGGTCTTCCAAGAATTCCGGACCTAGTTGTTAAGCTTATTCAAAAGGGGTTGATCAAGTGTTAGTTTATACAATTACGATCACACACACACACACACACACACACACACACTCGCATACATTGCAAACCAGAGCTCTCACAACACACTTAGCATTCAATTGTACCACACTTGATCAACATCCGAAGTTGTAATCATTTTTATTGTGCAATATAGTTGATTGTGATAGTTTTCACTATCAGAGGTTTTTATGTCGGCGATCTACTAGTGATCAAGGGCTTTTCCTCGTATAAATCTTCGTGTTCTTTTACATCGTTCATCTAGCGTTAGTTTTATCATTGTTCATCAGCTAAGCACTCTACCTCACTTTACAAATTTGGTTACATTATCCTTAATCAGATTTTTGACCAAAACAATTTGGCGCCCACCGTGGGGCAAGTGGTGCTTCAATTCTAAAGTTTTTTTTTATCCATTTCTGCTCATTCTCTTCCATTCCATATTACCATGGCCGCTCAAGGGAAATCCTCTTCAACTGCCATGCCAATGGTTACCTCATATCAGAGCTCTATGTCGTTGCCTCCTATTCCCCTACCTTTCCAAAGAACGCTGAAACTGCTCAGAAGAAGACATCATCTGTCTTCCAAGGATCCAAAACTTCTGCTACTTTGTCCTCTACTAATACTGACAATGAACTTCATGTTTTGTATTCGCAGATGAAAAGCTACATGGAGCAACAGAATAAGACCAATCAAAAGATCTTGCGTGAGATTGAAGACATCAAGAAACATAAGAGGCCAGAAGAGGACCAGTCTCCATTGATGCCTAGGGGTGTTGAATTTTGTCACTCCAGCATCAACAACTCAGCCATCTAAAGGATCCATCATCCAGCCTCAAGGATCCTCCATCCACCAACAAGGATCACTAGCGATGACTCAGCCTCAAGGATCCTTTATCCTTCAGCAAGGATCATTAGCGATGACTCAGCCTGAAGGATCCTTCCCTCGTTCAGAATAATACATGGAGATGTTCCAGCCTCAAGGATCGTACTTCCATCAGCAAGGATCCTCAGCTCGAGTTCAAGGATCCATTGATTACTCATCAAGACCTTCGACACAGACCTTTCCTAGATTCAGTGTCTTTCAGGATCAAGGATCCTCATGGAGACAACCACTGAGAAGCTCAGAAATCCATGATGGTGATTTCATCCCCATGCAAACTATTGCTTCTTAAGGACCAACTATAACAACAAACATGTCTTATCCCAGATACTTTTCTAGAATACCACCTCTAAGTCAACCAGGAGGTAACAATTTCAATAATACGCATTTGGATACTAAATATAGCTTTATGCAGTGTAACACCCTTACTATTTTAAGAGAGTTCTAGTACCAATAATGACAATTAGTTGTGCATTTACATATACATATCACATATAAAAATACGGGTTTATTAAAAACTTTTACAATTTAAAAGTTTTACAACAATGTAGTTGGGTTCGTCGTTTAAAAGTTATGACATAAGGCCGTGCAGAAGCTTTAATCTCGTGTGTTCGGTTCTTCGATTAGCTTGATCATCATCCGGCATCCCGTAATATACCTATGATCAAAACCAACATGAAAGTTAGTTTTGATAGCGTAAAATGAGTTTAACCAAGTTCATAGCATCAACCAACTAAAACAATATATATATATATATATATATATTTTATATTATATTTTACTTTTCGGATTCATGCCTCTCGCGCCACGCGAGAGGCTTCTTCCCATCTTTCACGTGCCGCGACATCCGTCGCGTGGCGTGCCGCGACATCCGTCGCGTGGCGCGCCAGATTTATCACACTCCCTCACGTGGCGCGAGGGAGACCATTTTCTAGCAGGTCCATTCCTGGAACCTGCATATCTGCCAGCTATGGTTATTAATCGAAAATCAAACTTTAAAGTGCCATAACTTTCGTTCTAGTTATCCGTTTTACACGATTCTTTTTCCTACGCATCCGTAATTAAATTACGGGCCCGTTTATCACCTTGGTTTGCATAAAAATCTGATTTATCCAATGTTGGCTCATAAATCCTTTAGGTGATTATTCGACCCGTTTGGCATTATTATTTCACTACATGCTCTAAAAAGAAAATAGTTAATTCCTATCATTTTACCCATCTCGGGCTTGTCAAACCTTAACGTTTTCGCTCCCATCCTAGAGTTTACGTAGGTGTTTAAATTCACCGATTCATTTGTATCTATCTAAGCATTTAACCACAATTTACTTCTTAGTCTATTTTGACCCGCAAACGTTTTTGCCTATACTTTTTATATGTATCTAAGGGTTTCAAAATCAATAAACAAGTTTCTAAACAAACTCTAACGGTCGTTTACCCGGTTCACCCGTTAAGGGCTTTTTGGTCAATTCTAGTCTCTTATTTTACGACGAAAGACTCTCACCAATTATTGACCTAATTATCACTTTTAACTACAACATAACTATACGTACCTGGCTCGGATCAATACATTGACCCGTTTTAATACCTTGTCTCGAAAATTTGCTAATTCATAGCAACGCTAATTCATAAACCGCTTTATCCTGTAAGCATAAAACTCGACAAGTGCTTATTAATCGATATTTGTCAAATGGTATCCACATTACCATTTGACCTGTTTTACTCTTTTTATTCATTAGGCTTACTTATAGTAACCGTTCATAAACCCATTTTTATAATTAGCTTTCATGGCTAATTTACCGTTCTATCTCTTTTACCATTAAACATGGTTTTTATCATTTATAGTAGTTCCGACCTGTATTATTTCGCGTCGGGAACCATATCTTGAATATTATCCTTATTGTATTTGAAACTTATAGGATGAACATTTATTTTACTAAAAGGTGTAAGTTTCACTTACCTTGCATCCGGTTATGTCCTTTTTCAGCGTACTCGATCCGTTTGACCCGCTTCTTTCCCAAGTCTTCATCTAGCTTGTCTAGAGTCAAACTATCATCATCACAATTCGTAAGACGGTTAGATTAGTTATAATCGTTTACGACTATTCCATCCTACGGGTTTTATGTCGAATTTATCATTCGACCATATCAAAATTATCATTCGATCTAATCATTGGTCGGTTTGACTTTTTAAAAGTCAATTGACTTATAAACATATTCAAATGCACATTTGGTTCATTGAACTCACTTAGGCATATTTCATCCGAACTCTTAATGAAATCAAATTTTACACACAACCAAGTAGACCGCGATTTCATTCAGGCATTTCATATCATTGAAAAATGGGCTATTTTTGGTGACTTGTTTAACCTGTTTACAAGTCTTCAAAAATTATGATTTTTTATGTGGCGTACCTCTCGGAGGGTTAGGCCTTGTGAAAAAATTTCAAGATCTAACTCTTTACCAAAAATTCGTAAAAAATCATTTACTAAGCTGCAATCAGATTCGTCACTTCTGGCTGCAGCTTACGGAAATATTCATTAAAAATTACTCATTTATCCGATTGATGAAATTCCAATTGGCGATTCTTTTAATCGCTTAAAAATATCTACAGTAAAAATTTGAGATCATAACTAAATTCCTAAATTGAGTTATGACATTCGTAATGGGCTGCAAATTCTGCCAAAAAACGCAGCTTGAACCTTTGATACGGAAAAATTCATAAAACGCTCAATTTTCGTCGAAAAAATGAGATTCCAGTGGGGTTTAAAGATATTTCCTGGAATTACATTTTAGACTAAAAAAACACATGTTTTTGTCAGGTTTTGTTCAGGTTACAGGCAATACAAGTCGGCTGTAAATTCTGATCAGGAGTTGTTTGAATTCAGCTTTCAATTTAAGCATGTTCTTGACATCATAACACTCATTTTTAGCAATCAAAACCCTAAAACCATCCCATACATGAATTTAGCATCAACAAAATCTGAATTTACTTGAGCTAGGCATGATTTCAATATATTCTTGTCTAGGGTTTACTCCTAAACACTATTTCACTTCAATATCAACCATACCACAATCATGCAACATCAATTTCGAATTTCTTATGTACATCAAGAATTCTCAACTTCATAAATATCGAAAATTCGACATACCTTATGATCCTCACGACTAGGTGATCGTTTCTATGTATTCATGCATCGATTTGGGGCTTGAATCAAGCTTCAATTTGTTGATTTTGCTGAAGTTAGGGTTTTTAACACTTTCTTCTTCTCCTGGGCGATTTCACGCACGCACACACATATCCAGTGTGTGTTGTGTTTTATTTTTTTTATTTTTAATCAATATAAGTTCCCCACTTGACAACATTAGTCCCTCATGTTTTTATCTTGATAAATTGAAGCTACTACTCACCATTTATCATTTAACCACATACTACTAACTAGGTTAATTATTCCTAGTTAACTTAATAGGTTCGCGAAGTTATCACTCGTTATATTTTAAGTCCCGTTAACTCGGGCCTTTTTATATACTTTGTTTTCTCAAAGTATCTGTCATCTTTTTAATTTATATTAGATTTGTTTACTTAAATCCTAATATTTACCGGGTAAATTTTCACCACTAACGGTATTTTACCCATCATTAACATTAACGTGATTTGGTTACCAAACCCGTTTTTGGGGTGTTACAAGTCTACACACCTTAAAGAGGTTTCGTCCCCGAAACCTTATTTACGTAGTTCTTTTAATTTTTGACTAAACGAACTTAGTTTCGTTTTTATGATATTCATTCCTTCGGTGTCTTTTATGTGCAAGTCCTCACTGACCGAGGCTTTCACCTCTTATTCCTTATCCTTTGCACCTTTTTAACCGAGTCGTCACTCGATCACTTAGTCTCATCAGTTTATTAACATGTTTATCCCGTGCTTGTCTTATATTAACAAGCGCTTTGTATTTGTCAGGACATTTTCTTAACTTTGATTAGTTTTACCGGCTAAACTAATTAGTCGCCGTCACTTCATACCCCATCATCCGGGTATACTATTTTGCTATCTCCGGCCTTATGTGTGTTTAAGATTTTCTAAATCCCCTCATATTACCTATGTTTGTTAGAACGCTGCTTTTGACTAAAAACTAAATTTTTAGTTTACGTTTCTCTGTCTTACTGTAACACCTGTGCCTCCACGGCCATCAAACAAATACCAAACCAATGAAATGTTGTATTTCATACTTGGGATTTGTAAAAATATGTGTATCATTTACACATATCATATTTTGTTCGAATTCAGACTCTAAATCGCTTTCTGGAAGGTTATATGCGCACCGATGCGTAAATATAACCAGTTTAATGCAACGAACACTCCAGAATAGTGAAATAGGCTTAACATACTTTAAATAACCTTTACATAACTTAGATATAAGTTTTGGAAGGTTTGGTGTGGTGAAATCAAAGTTAAATCGCTTACAGGGACTAAAGTTGACAAACTGCGAAAGTATGCCAATTTGAACTGTAACAGATATTCCGGAACATGACCGTAAGTTAAACATACCATAAATATCCTTTACATAGCTTAGAAATAGGCTTTGAGGTGTTCGGTATGCTAAAATAAACTTTTGTGTCATTCAGGGACTAAAAGTGTCAAAAAGTGCACAAGTTTGCATTTTCGCGCATAACTTATGTTCTGAATACATCCGGACATCCAAAAATTTATGTAAGCACTAAAATATTTTATTTTAGTGTTTGGCTTGCCAAAAATCCATTCGTCGCGTCATTTGGATCGTTTTACGCGCTTATGCGCATTCCGTCGTAATTAACCGAACATCGCGACCGTACGGTTAAACGAACCGACATCCAAGATATTTTTGAGCACATTTTAAGTTCCCTATACTTTAACTTCATTTTAGAGCTTTGAAATGGGGTTAACGGGCCTTAAACGTGTCGAAAATGGGCTGAATGCATGACAGGGACCAAAAGTGTAAATCTGCCAAACTTAGGCCTAGCGGTGCGCTACACTTTTAGTGTAGCGGTGCGCTAGCCTATGCCAGAACAGATAATAACAAACAGTCAGCAGATTATCAGCTGATTAAACCACAACCACATGTTTGCAACTTGCATTTTCAGCTGATAAACATCATTTCTAGCCACCACAACTTTGTGACAAGTGTACGGCTCGGATCGTGGCACGATATTCAAGAAACGATCCTAACGGCTCTACTTTTCCTATAAATACCCCCCCCCATTGCTTCAAAACCCATAAATCTGATCATTTGGGCTCTAAGTTGGAACCTTCGTTTCATACCTGAGTTACTTGGATCGTGATTAGCATTCGGGGACCCTTCGTAAGTCCTCTTTCGTTCTTTTATTGCTTTTCGAGTCCGAAAGTCAAACTTTGTTTGACTTTCTGCATTGACCAGTTTATGGTCGATGCAAAGTTCGTTTGAACTTCATAACGTGATTGTAATCACGATGGTTATAGTCCCTAGCGACTATACCTACTGATTACCACGTTATCTAGGCTCAGTGACGAGCCGTAGTTTCGGGCAGAATACGTATTCTTACGTATTTTGTAACCAAACTACTCTTAGGTATCACAACCGTTTGTTGTGATACCAAACCTGTTTTCTAAACTTAGTTAAGCATGTTTTAACATGCTTAGCTCGTCACTTTTAGTTTAGTGCTTAGATAGGGTCGTAAGGTAAGCGATCTAAACAATCGCTTATACTTTCGAACCCGACCCGTTTGGTCGATCATTAAGATCCAACCAAGCACATTAGGTGACCATAGTATATAATAACCTTACGAGGTTATACCTTCTGGTCGCTTCGTTTAAGTAGTTGTATGATAGGTAGTTTATATGCCTTAGGTAAATTACCAAAATACCCCTTTGATGCCAAAATTCATTTTTAAACATATGTAACATAACTTTTGACATCTAAACTGATTTGACAACCATATTAGACATGTTAAGGCATATATTACTTGTCATAGGACTAGTTAGGCGGTCCGAACGCGTTTCACGCAAACGACGCGTTAAAGTAGCATAAGCTACCTTAATGGGTCGTGATGGGTCGATAATACTTAGGTTAAGTTTCATTTAGTATGTAGGCTTTGTTAAACCATATCATATGAGTTCCTACACTCATTTGGTTTACAGACCCTCCTGCTACCCAGTCTTCCGATTTAGGTCCGGGTTATTTATGTAGTTACCTATATTAGGTACCGTTTGATTTCCGGGACTCCTCTAGCTTACTTGGTAGTTGTTCAAGACTCCTAAGCACTCTCAGGCGAGTACATTATTCCTCTCTTTTACTGTTTTCAACTGTTTTGGGGTGACTCATATGTGCTAAATGTTTTAACAATGATTTCAAGAACGATTACAATAACAATTACAATGTGATTTCAAGAACGATTACAATAACAATTACAATGTGATTTCAAGAACGATTACAATAACAATTACAATGTGATTTCAAGAACGATTACAATAACAATTACAATGTGATTTCAAGAACGATTACAATAACAATTACAAAGTGATTTCAAGAACGATTACAATAACAATTAGAATGTGGTTTCAAGAACGATAACAATGGTTTCAAAAACAATTACAATGGTTTCAAGAACGATTTCAATAAAGTGAACGAACTTGTTGGTTGTAGTTACATAACCAATGACATTCATTAGCAATGATCAAGCCGACCAGTATTAGGTTATGGTACCATAGGATCTGACAAATCCCGTTATTCTCTATACCCATGGTTATGTGTGGATATTTTGGGTAACGACTGAATCTGTAATTATTAACTTACCCTTTGGTAAGGGTTTGTTAAGAACGAGAACGAGAACGAGTTGGAACGATGAACGAGTCAAGAAGGTTTGAATGTTATTAGAGAATCGACCATAAAGTAGTTTCACAATTAAAACAAGAACGACTAGAACGATTTTACAAAATGGGTTAACGATTGGGTAAACATCGGAACATGATTGACATTTGATCATGCATTTCCACGAAACATAGTATTGATTTAAACCAAGTTTTACTTCAATACTTTGTTGTTGTGCATATGGTTTAGTTGAGACATTTCACTTGCCATACATGGATATTTGACATAGACATTTGACATGGATATTTGACATAGACATTTGACATGGATATTTGACATAGACATTTTGACATGATTTACATCTTGACATGAATACTTTGACATATTAATCAATACATTTGACAATTGATTTAAACATAGACATTTTACATTGTTTGGTTTGGTTTGATTAAGTGATTAAGTAACGATGCGTGTATAATATGATACAAACATGGTGGATACGCCGCTGGTACTTCCTATATATAAGTGTTTGTATGGTATTACATATTGTAGCGTTATTTGAATCATTTCAGTTTGAGACATAGAACATTTTATACAAGTAACATACTTTTCACAAGACATTTATTTACAAACAACTTATCTTATAAAGACTCATTTCACATGGTTATTCATTTAATCATGCATTATTCTCTTATTTATACATATCATCTAAACTTATTATTTTTCAAATGATTTACAAAGACAAAGCAAATTAAAAGGTTCATGACTAAACATTTTCTTAAACTGAAGTCATGAATCTTATTTTCACAAAACCTATGTACTCGCCAGCATTTCTTTGCTGACCTCGTTTTCACATATGTTTCAGGTATAGTTGGATGATATCGATTGATAAGATGCATGCTCACATAGGACTGGACAAGGCCTTAGTGACTCAATAACAATGATAGATTATGTTTAATTTGTGTATTTAGATTTCCAGACGAAGTAATTATTCAATGTTTAATAAAACGAAACACTTCTTGGTATCCATGGTTATGAAACATTAATTCTGTTGCAACACGCCAGTTCATTCGACCTCTGGGTATACGCCTCAATCTCAGATCCTGTCATCTTCAGATTGTAAAATTCCACTTCTAGCTTGTGGATGTCATCCCGACTACAGTACTCCTCTTTGATCAGCTCTTTGAAACCATTCCAGGGCGTGGCATTAGCAGCTGCCAGTCCTAGTAGTTGAACCTGTGCCTTCCACCAGGTTAACGCAGCTCCTTCAAGTGTTCCGGTAGCATATTTCACCCTACGGTCTTCGGGGCATTCGCACATCTCGAAAACTGTCTCAAGCTTTTCAAACCAGTGAAGAAGGCCCACTGCTCCTTCGGTGCCACTGAAAGTGGTAGGTCGACAGTCCATGAATGTCTTGAACGTGCACACAGGAGGTTGAGCATGTTGACCTGTTGCGCGAGAATAAAAGACAAGATTAAGCACGAGGGTTGGTTTGCGAAGGTAGGATCTAAATGTCCTAAGGTGAGTTGGTATGGCAGGTTATACCTCCTGCAGGGTTAGCTGCGAGTGCCTCCGCAACTCGTTCGTTGATCAAAGCCGTCAACTGGGCTTGAGTGAGGTTGATACGTCCTTCGCGTCCGCTCATGATCTTCATAATGAAGCAACGTAAGTGAGGAAAGTGTCGCGAAAGCGTGTAAGTGTGGGACGACATTAGAGAGTATGCACACGAGGTTCAAATAGCAATTACCACATTATCTAATGCACAGTGAGAACTATCTAACCGATAATATAACATAAATCATACCACTTATGGTGTCGAGTCTTGCACGTGGAGCGAAGCGTCGTTGTGGATCGTTGAGCACTGTACAGGTTATAGTCTGGTTTTAATGAAAACTTTTCCCTTATTAAAACCAAGTTCTCTATAACCAATGGCTCTGATACCAATCTGTCACACCCCCAAAATCCACCATGCGGAGTATCACCGCTTGGAGGCGTGACATGACCAGGATCGAGCCACCAATCATATTGAACAATTCAATTAAGTAAATAAAACCAAACATAATACGATTGGTGACCAAAGCTAGTTAACCTTGTTTGGTTTAAACAGCGGAAGCATAAACGTGAGTTCAAAACATAAGTTCACAGTTCATAAGTCTAAAGTCTCAAACATAAGTTCCATAGGTTTATAAAGTTCAATTATTAAGTATGGGATATAACAACCCATGTTCCACAACGACTCCTTCCCCGTGCAAGCTCCAAGCATTTAGCGACCTGTAAGGCATGTAACAACTAGTCAACAACAAAGTTGAGTGAGTTCACG
Source organism: Helianthus tuberosus (assembly GCA_030545235.1). Lineage (NCBI taxonomy): Eukaryota > Viridiplantae > Streptophyta > Magnoliopsida > Asterales > Asteraceae > Helianthus > Helianthus tuberosus. Next base: position 9,598 of record JARYGA010028457.1, on the reverse strand, counting down.
TTTGGTTGTTTAGTTAATGAGTTCGTATCAGGAATCGGAAGTTCGTTTCATAACCAAGTATTACCCATTATTCTTGATTCCCAAACCTTTACGATATTTAGTGGGGGCTTCCCATTATGTATGTTACTAGACTAGGCGTATCCATAAGAGTCCTTCCCAATCCGAGGACGGTGTTAAGTATGAGTGTACGTAGGTTTTACGTACGTGCCCTTCTCATCCGAGGACAGTAGTGAGTATGAGTGTACGTAGGTTTTACGTACGTGCCCTTCTCATCTGAGGACAGTAGTGAGTGTACGTAGGTTTTACGTACGTGCCCTTCTCAATCCGAGGACAGTAGTAGGTGTGAGTGTACGTAGGTTTTACGTACGTGCCCTTCCCAATCCGAGGACAGTAGTAGGTAGTCTAGTAGTGTTGATAATATAAATAGTTATTCAATCCCATTCCCAACCACCGGGAATCCCATGCCTTAGTAAGGGTGTGAACTCACCTCGGTTTGCTCGGTTAGATTCTCAATATAGCTAACAGTCAAGGTCGGTCAATCACGTCCTAGTATGATTTACCAGTTAGTCATTTAGTGGCTTTCCAATAGAACACAAAGTTCCTACACGTATCTATCACATAACATGCATCACTGTAACGGTTTATGCCCATCTAAGTTTCCCGTCCATTCCCCACTCAAAATCAATCATACGATAATGCACATAACATATATAACATGTTAAATCATTCACAGATAGCATACTCGACATTTAGACACGCAAGTCACAATTTATGTCAATTCAGCATTAATACACCAAAACCGGCTGTTTTCGGACATTTAAATAAAATAGTTAGATTATTCCAAAAATTCCCAAATTTTTATACAATGTCATAAACATTCCATATTTTATTGTGTAGAAATATCGGGGTCCGGTTCATCACCAATATTTTATAAAAATTCATATTCGGGACTGAACTCAGATTTATGTATTTCTGACCACAGTCCACGAAACAATTTATTAAAAATTCTTCGTAAGTCCGATTTGTGAAATTCCAGTGGGGTAATTACAAATACTTCAGTTATCATCTACAGTAATATTTTCATGGTCCGATTCATCACAAAACTCAGGTTATGACTGAAAGTACGACACCCATTTATTGCTGTCAAAATTCAGCTTAAGTAGCTGTTACAAATTAACACTTTAAAAATAGTAAACGGAGTCCAAAAATTACGATTCCGGTGCCATTAGAACCGTATTTCATAATAGCATATTTTAGATTCAAAATATCAATTTTTTTCGTTGAGGTTAAGACCTGTTTACAGCCAACAGAAGTGGGCTGTAAAAGTTAGACAGATTCTGATTTAAAGTGTTTAACCATCTAAATCATGTTCGATCGATTCCGTTAACGAGTTTAGTGACCACAACAACATCATATACTAATATCATTCAGTAAAGCATCAGATAATTACCCAATCATCATAACCACACAAGATCTACATGATTTACACACATATTCATCCATTAACCAACATGTTCAAGACTTTAGTGCAAGTTCTTTAGTGTTTCATAACTTTAATCATCAAATCACTTATTAACCACTTAAATAACATGAAGAATGAATGGATCTAAGTTCTTACCACTAGCACAAGGCTAGGAGGGTTCGAGTGTAGAAAAGTGATGGTTAATAGCGAATGGAGAAGGTCCTTCCACTTCCGAACGCACCGAGCTCCGTTATTCGCCTTTGTGCACCTTAATATCACCCTAGATTGCTTGATGGAGGAATGAAAATGGTGGAGATAATATGGGGGTGTTGGGCCGTAAGCTTGTAGGGTGGGAGTGAGGAAGTTTGTTGGTGATGAAGATGATAAGAAGTGTAGGTGGTTTATAACTCTCAAGATCTTTTAACCATTGGGTATGATGTCCCCCAAAGTACCATACAACATCAAGTCAAGATCTCTATGAAGATTATGGAAGATATTAAGGAATCTTATGGTGGGGAGGTCCCTAGGGACGGTTACAACTCAAGGGGGTGGGGTAAATTGTGTTTAGATGGTGACTAACCTAGTTAGTGGGAGTTTGAAGGTAGTATCAAATGTTTAGTGTGTTAATTAATATAAGGGGTGTTAGGGTATTCGGGGACCCTAACTAGCTCAGAAAGAGAAAAACAATGTCAATGTCAATATTTTTATGCTCCCGGTAAAGTCCGGTTGTTCGGTTTGATACTATTCCGTTAAACTGCTTAATTAATCCGCAAAGCGTCCTATATGTATATTTTTGTAACGTTTATACTTTCTAACACTTAGGAAAATATAACAGATTATTTAGTGACCTTTCTGCATACTACTAGTATGTTGACAAGCACATGTAAGCACATCACAGATATCAGAAAGCAGTTAAGTAATTCCACACAGTCGTCAAACACTTTCATTATCAACAATAAATTGTACGGAATACATGTAAATTCGAGGGTTGTCACATTCTCCCCCTGTTAAGAGAATTTCGTCCCGAAATTTAGCGCGTGGTTACTGAGGAAGCTAGTTAAGTTGCGTTGTTTTCCAGATTTTCCTGGGGTGTCACATCATCCCCCCGTTGATTTGGAATTTCGTCCCGAAATTCTGCGGTAGCTTCAGCCTCAGTAGTGGTTGCGTTTTTCTTAAACAGTTGGGGATACTTGAGTTTCATTTGGTCTTCTCGTTCCCAGGTATACTCTGGGCCACGACGAGCATTCCAACGAACTCGAACGAGAGGTATTCTTGTGTGCTTGAGAATCTTAACATCTCGATCAGTAATCTCTACTGGTTCCTCGACGAACCGCAGCTGGTCGTCGATTGTGAGTTCCTTGAGAGGAACTATGAAGGGCTCATCTGACAGACACTTCTTCAGATTTGATACGTGGAATACGTTGTGAACTCCGCTGAGTTCTTCAGGTAGATCCAACCTGTAGGCGACTTGGCCAATTTTCTCAATGACTTTGAACGGTCCGATATAACGCGGATTGAGTTTGCCTCGTTTGCCAAAGCGGACTACACCTTTCCAAGGTGAGACTTTGAGTAGCGCTCGATCCCCAACCTGGAGCTCGAGTGGTTTTCTTCCCTCATCAGCATAGCGTTTCTGACGGTCACGAGCTGCCGCCATTCGCTGTCGTATCTGAGCAATTTTCTCGGTGGTATCTACCACATGTTCTGGGCCAGTGATTTGGCTGTCACCAACTTCTGCCCAACAGAGAGGCGATCGGCATTTGCGTCCGTACAATGCCTCAAACGGAGCGGCTTGGATGCTGGTGTGGTAGCTGTTGTTATATGAGAACTCCACTAGCGGGAGGTGCTTTTCCCAGCCGTTACCAAAATCGATTACACATGCCCTAAGCATGTCTTCAAGGGTTTGGATGGTGCGTTCAGATTGCCCATCCGTCTGCGGGTGATAAGCGGTGCTCATATCTAAACGTGAGCCAAAGGACTTGTGCATTGCTTGCCACAGTTCAGAAGTAAAACGTGCGTCACGATCAGATATAATAGAGATTGGCACTCCGTGCCTTGATACCACTTCCTTTAGGTAAATGTCTGCAAGAGTAGAGAACTTGTCCGTTTCTTTGATAGCCAGAAAATGTGCAGACTTGGTTAGTCGATCTACGATCACCCAAATGGTATCGTTCCCGCGTTGAGATCTGGGCAGGCCAGTAACAAAATCCATGGAGATTTTCTCCCATTTCCATTTCGGGATCTCCGGTTGTTGAAGTAGGCCTGATGGTTTCTGATATTCAGACTTGACTCTCGCACAAGTCAAGCATTTACTGACGTAGGTTGCTATGTGGGCTTTCATGCCAGGCCACCAATACGTAGTCTTGAGATCGTGGTACATTTTATCCGAACCAGGGTGTACCGAATAACGAGACTTGTGCGCTTCGTCCATCACAAGCTCGCGTAAGTTGCCATAAAATGGAACCCAGATGCGTCCGTTAACATAGTAGGCACCGTCTCCCTTTTGTTCTAGCCGCTGCCTCGATCCTCGTAGGGACTCAGCCCTGATGTTCTCTGCTTTCAATGCTTCGGCCTGGGCATCTCGGATCTGAGCAGGAAGGTTAGACTGGATGGTAAGCTGTAATGCTCGTACACGCTTAGGTAAAGTATCCTTTCGACTGAGGGCGTCAGCCACAACATTGGCTTTGCCCGGATGATACTTGATAGCGCATTCATAATCATTCAAGAGTTCGACCCATCGGCGTTGTCGCATGTTTAACTCTTTTTGCTTGAAGATATGCTCGAGACTCCTGTGGTCGGTGTAAATGGTGCACTTTGTACCGTACAGGTAATGTCTCCATATCTTAAGTGCGAATACAACTGCTCCCAGCTCCAGATCATGAGTAGTGTAGTTTCTTTCGTGAACTTTAAGTTGGCGCGATGCGTAGGCAATGACCTTGTCGCGTTGCATCAATACGCAACCAAGTCCTTGGATGGAAGCGTCGCAATAAACCACGAAATCATCGGTGCCTTCTGGAAATGAGAGGATAGGTGCGCTACAAAGTCTATCCTTTAGATGTTGAAATGCGGACTCCTGTGCATCACCCCAACGATAGATGACACCCTTCTGAGTCAGTGAAGTGAGAGGTTGCGCAATCTTGGAGAAATCTTTTATAAACCTTCTGTAATATCCGGCCAAACCCAAGAATTGGCGGATTTCTGTTGGTGTGCGGGGTGCGGGCCAGTTCTTGATCGATTCAACCTTAGATGGATCCACATGAATTCCATCCTTGTTTACCACGTGGCCTAGAAAGTGGACTTCGCGAAGCCAGAAATCACATTTCGAAAACTTGGCATACAACCGTTCTTTTCGAAGAAGTTCCAGCATAAGTCGTAGATGCTGCTCGTGTTCCTCCTGACTCTTAGAATAGATCAGGATATCATCGATGAACACAATAACGAACTTATCCAGGTAAGGCTTGCACACTCGGTTCATGAGATCCATGAAGACCGCTGGTGCATTTGTCAGCCCGAATGGCATAACCAGAAACTCGTAATGGCCGTAACGAGTTCTGAATGCTGTTTTGGAGACGTCCTCATCTCGGACTCTCAGCTGATGGTATCCCGATCTCAAATCAATCTTGGAGTAATAGCTCGACCCTTGCAACTGGTCAAACAAGTCGTCAATACGTGGAAGAGGATAACGATTCTTCACAGTCACCTTGTTGAGCTCGCGATAGTCAATACACATCCTGAAGGTACCGTCTTTCTTCTTCACGAACAAGACTGGAGCTCCCCAGGGTGAAGAGCTAGGACGTATAAAACCCTTTTCCAAGAGTTCTTGTAGTTGTGTGGACAGTTCTTTGAGTTCTGATGGGGCTAGACGATATGGTGCTCGAGCTACTGGCGCTGCTCCAGGAGCTAGCTCGATTTGAAACTCAACTTGGCGATGAGGAGGAAGACCAGGTAATTCCTCAGGAAATACCTCGGGAAATTCGCGCACAACAGGGATGTCTTCGATTCCCTTCTCTTCCGTAGATGTGTCAGTAACGAGTGCTAAAATGGCAGTGTGGCCTTTTCGCAAACACTTCTGGGCCTTAAGGAAAGAGATGATGCCTTCGACAGCACCACTCTTGTCGCCATGAATCACGAGGGGTTCTTTATCAGAACGAGGAATGCGGATGATTTTCTCCTTGCAAACAATCTCCGCTTGATGATGAGATAACCAATCCATCCCAATAACGACGTCGAAACTACCAAGTGTGATAGGAACAAGATCGATAGGGAAAGTCTGACCAGCTAAGACGAGGTTACAACCTTTAACTATGTGTGTGGCTTCAAGACTTTTACCGTTAGCTAGTTCTACCGTGTGTTTGGTGTTCAGGAGTGTTGGGGTGCGCTTAAGAATTTGGCTAACTTTTACGGACACATAACTGGTATCGGCACCCGAATCGAATAAAACAGTAACGAAGAAGTCGTCAAGAAGAAACTTACCCATCACAACGTTGGGATCGTTCCTTGCTTCTCCCTGACCAATCACGAACACACGACCCCTGGCACCGTTGCCATCATTGTTTCCTCCATTGTTGCCCCCATTATTGTTCCCGTTTCCTTGGTTGTGATTCTGATTCTGATTTAACTGCGGGCAGTGTCTCTTGAAGTGACCTTCAGCACCACACTGAAAGCATCCCTTGTTGCCCTGTTGCTGTTGCTGATTCTGCGGTGCTTGCTGTTGCTGCTGACGATTCTGATTCGTAGGCCGTGGGCTCCTGCAATCCTTGGCTTCATGACCCATCTTGAGACACCTCTGACAGTGTCCCTTGTTGCACTGACCACTGTGGTGTCTGTTGCATTTGTTGCACTTCGGGTGGTTTCCTCGATATCCACCCTGCCCTTGACTACCAGAAAAGTGCTGACCAGGGCTCCTATGGTCCTCAGTCCTTCGTTGCTGAGACTGAGACTGAACAGAGGCAGAGCCTTTGCCGGAATTCCCATCCCATTTTCGTTTGTTGTCGGTAGGTGCATCAGAAGTAGCAGCACCAATACGCTTGGGTAGTCTGTTTTGTTCCACTGCCTGGTCGGTGAGACGATGAGCCAATTTGACGACTTGCTGGATGGTACCCAAGTTGGCTGAAGTCACATGACTTTGAATCGCTGGTGCAAGGCCCTTGAGGTAAAGCTCAATACGTTTGATGGGAGGGTCCACCATAGTTGGGCACAGGATGGCCAGTTCATTCGACCTCTGGGTATACGCCTCAATCTCAGATCCTGTCATCTTCAGATTGTAAAATTCCACTTCTAGCTTGTGGATGTCATCCCGACTACAGTACTCCTCTTTGATCAGCTCTTTGAAACCATTCCAGGGCGTGGCATTAGCAGCTGCCAGTCCTAGTAGTTGAACCTGTGCCTTCCACCAGGTTAACGCAGCTCCTTCAAGTGTTCCGGTAGCATATTTCACCCTACGGTCTTCGGGGCATTCGCACATCTCGAAAACTGTCTCAAGCTTTTCAAACCAGTGAAGAAGGCCCACTGCTCCTTCGGTGCCACTGAAAGTGGTAGGTCGACAGTCCATGAATGTCTTGAACGTGCACACAGGAGGTTGAGCATGTTGACCTGTTGCGCGAGAATAAAAGACAAGATTAAGCATGAGGGTTGGTTTGCGAAGGTAGGATCTAAATGTCCTAAGGTGAGTTGGTATGGCAGGTTATACCTCCTGCAGGGTTAGCTGCGAGTGCCTCCGCAACTCGTTCGTTGATCAAAGCCGTCAACTGGGCTTGAGTGAGGTTGATACGTCCTTCGCGTCCGCTCATGATCTTCATAATGAAGCAACGTAAGTGAGGAAAGTGTCGCGAAAGCGTGTAAGTGTGGGACGACATTAGAGAGTATGCACACGAGGTTCAAATAGCAATTACCACATTATCTAATGCACAGTGAGAACTATCTAACCGATAATATAACATAAATCATACCACTTATGGTGTCGAGTCTTGCACGTGGAGCGAAGCGTCGTTGTGGATCGTTGAGCACTGTACAGGTTATAGTCTGGTTTTAATGAAAACTTTTCCCTTATTAAAACCAAGTTCTCTATAACCAATGGCTCTGATACCAATCTGTCACACCCCCAAAATCCACCATGCGGAGTATCACCGCTTGGAGGCGTGACATGACCAGGATCGAGCCACCAATCATATTGAACAATTCAATTAAGTAAATAAAACCAAACATAATACGATTGGTGACCAAAGCTAGTTAACCTTGTTTGGTTTAAACAGCGGAAGCATAAACGTGAGTTCAAAACATAAGTTCACAGTTCATAAGTCTAAAGTCTCAAACATAAGTTCCATAGGTTTATAAAGTTCAATTATTAAGTATGGGATATAACAACCCATGTTCCACAACGACTCCTTCCCCGTGCAAGCTCCAAGCATTTAGCGACCTGTAAGGCATGTAACAACTAGTCAACAACAAAGTTGAGTGAGTTCACGTTTGGTTGTTTAGTTAATGAGTTCGTATCAGGAATCGGAAGTTCGTTTCATAACCAAGTATTACCCATTATTCTTGATTCCCAAACCTTTACGATATTTAGTGGGGGCTTCCCATTATGTATGTTACTAGACTAGGCGTATCCATAAGAGTCCTTCCCAATCCGAGGACGGTGTTAAGTATGAGTGTACGTAGGTTTTACGTACGTGCCCTTCTCATCCGAGGACAGTAGTGAGTATGAGTGTACGTAGGTTTTACGTACGTGCCCTTCTCATCTGAGGACAGTAGTGAGTGTACGTAGGTTTTACGTACGTGCCCTTCTCAATCCGAGGACAGTAGTAGGTGTGAGTGTACGTAGGTTTTACGTACGTGCCCTTCCCAATCCGAGGACAGTAGTAGGTAGTCTAGTAGTGTTGATAATATAAATAGTTATTCAATCCCATTCCCAACCACCGGGAATCCCATGCCTTAGTAAGGGTGTGAACTCACCTCGGTTTGCTCGGTTAGATTCTCAATATAGCTAACAGTCAAGGTCGGTCAATCACGTCCTAGTATGATTTACCAGTTAGTCATTTAGTGGCTTTCCAATAGAACACAAAGTTCCTACACGTATCTATCACATAACATGCATCACTGTAACGGTTTATGCCCATCTAAGTTTCCCGTCCATTCCCCACTCAAAATCAATCATACGATAATGCACATAACATATATAACATGTTAAATCATTCACAGATAGCATACTCGACATTTAGACACGCAAGTCACAATTTATGTCAATTCAGCATTAATACACCAAAACCGGCTGTTTTCGGACATTTAAATAAAATAGTTAGATTATTCCAAAAATTCCCAAATTTTTATACAATGTCATAAACATTCCATATTTTATTGTGTAGAAATATCGGGGTCCGGTTCATCACCAATATTTTATAAAAATTCATATTCGGGACTGAACTCAGATTTATGTATTTCTGACCACAGTCCACGAAACAATTTATTAAAAATTCTTCGTAAGTCCGATTTGTGAAATTCCAGTGGGGTAATTACAAATACTTCAGTTATCATCTACAGTAAGATTTTCATGGTCCGATTCATCACAAAACTCAGGTTATGACTGAAAGTACGACACCCATTTATTGCTGTCAAAATTCAGCTTAAGTAGCTGTTACAAATTAACACTTTAAAAATAGTAAACGGAGTCCAAAAATTACGATTCCGGTGCCATTAGAACCGTATTTCATAATAGCATATTTTAGATTCAAAATATCGATTTTTTTCGTTGAGGTTAAGACCTGTTTACAGCCAACAGAAGTGGGCTGTAAAAGTTAGACAGATTCTGATTTAAAGTGTTTAACCATCTAAATCATGTTCGATCGATTCCGTTAACGAGTTTAGTGACCACAACAACATCATATACTAATATCATTCAGTAAAGCATCAGATAATTACCCAATCATCATAACCACACAAGATCTACATGATTTACACACATATTCATCCATTAACCAACATGTTCAAGACTTTAGTGCAAGTTCTTTAGTGTTTCATAACTTTAATCATCAAATCACTTATTAACCACTTAAATAACATGAAGAATGAATGGATCTAAGTTCTTACCACTAGCACAAGGCTAGGAGGGTTCGAGTGTAGAAAAGTGATGGTTAATAGCGAATG
>JARYGA010028456.1:0-35294 GCA_030545235.1 Helianthus tuberosus | reverse complement strand
TAACCGAACCGGACTGACATCGTCATATTTCCGCTTCTACTAATGTATATGTATGACATAAAAAAACAGACAAGTAGAAACTATAGTAAGCATACCATTAGAATGGTTATATGAAAAACGTTGTGAACTCCTTCAAAGGTCCGCTCAATTGATAGTGAGCTCCTTCAAAGGAACTATGAGGGTCTCATCTGACAGACATTTCTTCAGATTTGACATATGAAAAACGTTGTGAACTCCACCAAGTTCTGCTGGCAGGTTCAGTTTGTAGGCCACCATGCCTATTTTCTCTATGATTTCGAACGGTCCAACATATCGCGGATTAAGTTTGCCCCTTTTTCCAAAGCGAACCACACCCTTCCAGGGTGAAACTTTGAGTAGCACTTGATCCCGAACTTGGAACTCAAGTGGTTTCCTGCGCTTCTCAGCGTAGGCTTTCTGACGGTCGTGAGCTGCCGCCATGCGTTGTCGTATCTGAGCAATCCTTTCTGTTGTGTCTACTACCAGTTCTGGACCCGTGATCTGACTGTCACCCACCTCTGCCCAACAAAGAGGTGATCGGCATTTACGCCCGTACAATGCCTCAAATGGAGCGACTTGAATGCTGGTGTGGTAACTGTTGTTATACGAAAACTCCACTAACGGGAGATGTTTTTCCCACCCATTTCCGAAATAGATTACACATGCACGAAGCATGTCTTCTAGAGTTTGGATGGTGCGTTCAGACTGCCCATCTGTTTGCGGATGGTAAGCGGTGCTCATGACTAATCGAGAGCCAAAAGATTTGGGCATTGCCTGTCACAGTTCTGAAGTAAATCGTGCATCACGATCGGAGATAATAGAGGTCGGCACCCCGTGCCTCGAAACCACTTCATTTAAATAAACGTCTGCTAAAGTGGAGAACTTATCCGTTTCCTTGATAGCCAAGAAGTGTGCAGACTTTGTGAGTCGATCCACGATCACCCAAATAGTATCATTTCCACGTTGAGATCTAGGCAGGCCGGTAACGAAATCCATGGAAATTTGCTCCTATTTCCATTGTGGTATCTCTGGTTGTTGGAGTAGGCCCGATGGTTTCTGATATTCAGTCTTGACTCTCGCACAAGTCAAACATTTGCTAACGTAAGTTGCTATATGAGCTTTCATGCTAGGCCACCAATACGTAGTTCTGAGATCGTGGTACATCTTATCCGAACCAGGATGTACTGAGTAGCGCGACTTATATGCTTCATCCATTACAAGTTCTCTTAAGTTTCCATAGTGTGGGACCCAAATGCGCCCTGTAACGTAGTAAGCGTCGTCTTCCTTTTGTTCTAATCATTGCCTTGAGCCGCGTAGGGCTTCAGCCCTGATGTTTTCTGGTTTCAATGCTTCTACCTGAGCATCTCGTATTGGTGTAGGAAGACTAGACTGGATGGTAAGTTGTAGTGGTCGCACACGCTTAGGTGTGGTATCTTTTCGACTGAGGGCGTCAGCCACAACATTTGCCTTGCCCGGATGGTACTTGATGGCACATTCGTAATCATTCAGTAGCTCGACCCATCGACGTTGTCGCATGTTCAACTCCTTTTGCTTGAAGATATGCTCGAGACTCCTGTGATTGGTGTAGATGGTGCACTTGGTACCGTAAAGGTAATGTCTCCATATCTTAAGTGCGAAAATAACAGCTCCCAGCTCTAGATCATGTGTAGTGTAGTTCCTTTCATGAACTTTAAGTTGGCGTGAGGCGTAGGCTATGACCTTGTCACGTTGCATCAACACACATCCAAGACCCTGAATGGATGTGTCGCAATAGACCACAAAATCGTATGTGCCCTCTAGCAATGAGAGAATAGGTGCGGTACAGAGCCTATCCTTTAGGTGCTGAAATGCAGATTCTTGTGGATCACCCCAACGGTAAGTGACTCCTTTCTGAGTTAGTAAAGTGAGAGGTTGCGCAATCTTGGAAAAATCCTTGATGAACCTCCTGTAGTAACCTGCCAAACCCAAGAATTGGCGAATTTCCGTTGGTGTGCGAGGTGCAGGCCAGTTCTTAATTGAGTCTACCTTAGATGGATCAACATGAATCCCATCCTTGTTCACCACGTGGCCTAGAAAGTGGACTTCACGAAGCCAGAAGTCGCATTTTGAAAACTTGGCGTACAGCTGTTCTGCTCGAAGTAGTTCCAAAATAAGTCGTAGATGCTGCTCGTGTTCCTCCCGACTCCTAGAGTAGATTAGAATGTCGTCGATGAATACAATCACAAACTTATCCAAGTAAGGCTTGCACACTCTGTTCATAAGATCCATGAAGACTGCAGGCGCGTTTGTTAACCCGAATGGCATGACCAGAAACTCATAATGGCCGTAGCGTGTTCTGAATGCTGTTTTGGAGATGTCCTCGTCCCGGACTCTCAGTTGATGGTAGCCTGACCTCAGATCGATCTTTAAATAGTAGCTCGACCCTTGCAGCTGGTCAAACAAGTCGTCAATGCGTGGGAGAGGATAGCGATTCTTCACGGTCACCTTGTTCAGTTCGCGGTAATCTATGCACATGCGGAAGGTACCATCTTTCTTCTTCACAAATAATACTGGAGCTCCCCAGGGCGAAGAGCTAGGACGAATGAAACCCTTTTCCAAGAGTTCTTGCAATTGCTTAGACAGTTCTTCCAGTTCGGTTGGAGCTAGGCGATAAGGTGCTCGAGCTATGGGTGCTGCTCCAGGAGTTAGCTCGATTTGAAATTTGACCTGGCGATGAGGCGGTAGCCCAGGTAATTCCTCGGGAAACACTTGAGGAAAGTCACGTACAACTGGAATATCCTCTATCTTCTTCTCCTTCGTTGATGCGTCAGTAACGAGTGCTAAAATAGCAGTGTGGCCCTTTCGCAAACACTTCTGGGCCTTAAGAAAGGAGATGATGCCCACTATAGCACCACTCTTGTCGCCTTGAATTTCGAGAGGTTCTTTGCCAGAATGGGGAATACGAACAATCTTCTCTTTGCATAGGATCTCTGCTTGCTGTTGGGATAACCAATCCCTCCCAATGACGATGTCGAAACTACCCAGAACTATAGGAATGAGATCGATAGAGAAAGTCTGACCAGCGAGGATAAGATTACAACCCTGAACTATGTGTGTGGCCTCTAGACTTTTACCATTTGCTAATTCTACGACATGCTTGGTGTTCAAAAGTGTTGGTGTGCGCTTGAGCATTTGACTAACTTTTAGAGATACATAACTGGTATCGGCACCCGAATCAAATAAAACAGTAACATAAAAGTCGTCGAGAAGGAGCTTACCCATCACTACGTTAGGATCATTCCTTGCGTCACCCTGACCCAGCACGAACACTCGACCCCTGGCACCATTGTTTCCATCATTGTTTCCCCCGCTGTTATTCCCATTGCCCTGATTATTTTTGTTGTTGTTGTTCAGATTTTGATTTAAATGGGGGCAGTCCCGCTTGAAGTGGCCTTCAGCACCACACTGAAAGCATCCCATGTTACCTCGTTGTCGCTGCTGGTTCTGTGGAGCTGTTGGTTGTTGTTGTTGGTTCTGATTCGCAGGTCGTGAGCTCCTGAAATCCTTGGCTTCATGCCCCATCTTGAGACACCTCTGACAACGACCCTTGTTGCACTGACCACTGTGGTGTCTGTTGCATCTATTGCACTTCGGGTGTTTTCCTCGATATCCACCCTGCCCTTGACTACCAGAAGATTGCTGACCAGGACTCTGGTAGTCATCGATCTTTCGCTGCTGTGCCTGGGACTGAACCGTAGTCGAACCCTTGCTAGAGGTTCCATCCCACTTTCGTTTGTTGTCACTGGGAGTAGCAGAAGTAGTAATAGTAGTAGCACCAATACGCTTAGGCAGCTTGTTCTGTTCCACTGCCTGGTCTATGAGACGATGAGGAAGACGGGTAACATCCTGGATAGTAGCAAGGTTAGCAGCAGTCACATGGCTTTGAATCTCTGGTACTAAGCCTTTGAGGTACGGTTCAATGCGCTTGATGGGAGGATCCACCATAGTTGGACACAACACTGCCAGTTCGTTGGATCGTTTCGTGTACGCTTCTATCTCTGACCCCGTCATCTTCAGGTTAAAGAACTCCACTTCCAGGTTGTGGATGTCATCACGACTATAGTATTCACGTTTGATCAGTTCCTTAAAATCATTCCATGGGGTGGCATTAACAGCCGCCAGCCCCAGCATCTGAACTTGCGCGTTCCACCAAGTTAGCGCAGTGCCTTCGAGAGTACTAGTGGCATATTTCACCCTACGAGCCTCGGGGTATTCACACATTTCGAAGACCGATTAGAGCTTCTCGAACCAGTGGAGGAGTCCAACGGCCTCTTCAGTGCCACTGAAAGTAGTAGGACGACAGTCCATAAAAGTCTTGAATGTGCATACTGGCGGCTGAGCGTTCAGACCTGTTGTGTATATAAGAACAGGACAAGGTTAAACACAAGAGTTGGTTTAGGAGTGTAGGATCTAAAGATACTAGAGTGAGTTACAACTACAGGATATACCTCCTGCTTGGGCGGCTGCAAGCGCTGCAGTAACTTGTTTAGTGATCAAAGCCGCCAACTGAGCTTGAGTTAGATTAACGCGTCCACTCATGATCTTCATATCAAAGGAAACATGAGTGAGAAAGGTTCGCGTAAGTGCGATGACAGAAGAGAGTAAGCACACATGGGTTTTCAAACAATAGTTACTACGTTAACTAAGCATACCATGAGCAAAGTGCTATAAATCTAACAAGTAGGCAATAAAATCATAAACCATATCACCTAGAATGTTGCGTCTTGCACGTGGAGCGAAGCGTCGTTGTGGATCGTGGAGCACTGTTCAGGTTATAGTCTGGTTTTAACAAAAACTTTTTCCCTTATTAAAACCAAGTTCACTATAACCAATGGCTCTGATACCAATCTGTCACACCCCCAAAATCCACTCGCGGAGTATCACCGCTTGGAGGCGCGACTGACCAGGATCAAGCCACCAATCATATTGAATATAACAAGTAATAAGAAAAATTCAACCACACAATATGAAAGGTGTTTCAAATAAAAAAACGTAGTTAAGTGTTTAGCGGAAGCATAATTGTAAAACCCAATGCAAGTATTAAGTACGAAATAAAGAAATGTTTTTAACATGGCACACACTGCCATGTCCCACAACGACTGCGCCTCCCAGTGCAAGCTCCGTGAGTACCTAACGACCTGCAAGGCATGTAACAACGAGTCAACAACAAAGTTGAGCGAGTTCACAGTTGGCTGTTTAGTTATAGCATTCATTTCGTAAATCATATGTTCGTTTTGTAAACCATGTATCGTATTAATTCGTATCGCGGTCTCCCAGACATGTTTGCGAAGATTAGTGGGGGTTTCCCATGTGTTACTAGACCGTGCGTATCGACTACTACGAAAATGTAAGTGGTGCCCTAAGTCAATGTCTATCAGCATTGACCCTTTGCCCATAGTCCATTAGACAAACGGGTCGTGCCTTGCCTTGCCTTAGTATTTACGTTTTTGAGTTACGTTTCTTTTAATTTTATCCCAAGTTATAATTTCTTGTTAAAATAATAATTATTTTAACTTTAAATTATATTAATTTTTTGGAATAATTGTTTAAACAATATTTTGTAATAATACTTCTCAAGTATTTACTTTCGTATTTCCTTCCCAAGGATGGGGGTATCTCATACATGTATATTTGTATTCTTGTATCTTGTAGTTTTCAATATATATATATATATATATATATATATACAACTTATTTTGTCCCAAAAATATTGTATTTCAAGAAAATATATATTTTTCCCAAAAATCATATATCTTCTAAATATACTAAGAAAATATATTTTTACTTCCAAAAAAATAATATATTTTCTCCTTGTCGAAAATATGATATAACTTGGTAATATTTACAAAGATCATATTTTCATTTATTGCATCCAAAATATCATTTACCAAAAATATATTTACAACGGTATTTTCCGGAATATTTTGTAAGTTACGTTCTTGCGTTCGGTTTCACAATATTATGTGTATAACTTATATATTTATTCCTTGTGACTTTTGGTATTACTTTGGATTGTAAATTCTTTGTATTTTGTTAAGTTATATTACTTTAAATCCTAAAATAATATAACTAATACACAAAGTATACAAATAATCACACACAATGTGTCTTCTAAATATATATCCTTCAAATACATATTTAGTTATTTTTATTTACAAAACCAACCTCCAACACTTGTATTTTTGTAACCAAAATCTATGGCAAAGTTTATATTGAAAATCATAGTTAAAACACACTTGTAAATATTTGTTTAGAAAATATTTTTCTAAGTGTTTGTATTTTTTGAAAATTTTGCCATAGTTTCCCCTAAAAATGGAGCTGTCCATGCTATCAAAGCATATCATTTTCTTTTTCAAAAGTCATCATAAGCAATCAACAATCAATCTACACTTACCATGTGCTAAAACAAAGCTATCTACATAATGATCATGAACTTGAGTTTTCATAAAAACTTGTAGTAACTTGGTAGTGTATTTAGTAGGTTTAGTTACCCTTTAAAGTGTGTTTATTTCTTTAAAAGTCTCATCCTTAAAGGATTTAGGTGTTTACAACTTACTAGATGATTTTCCCAAAAATCATTCTTTTGAATTTTTCTTGTAAACAAAGTGTTCTTATACTTGTTTCACCACTAGAAACATGACTGGTTCCTTTAAAACAATGTTCATGTAAATCTTTGTGATTTAGCTTGGTTTCTTTGGAAAACTATTTTAGAAATCATCCACTCACAAGACTTGTATTTTGTTTAAATCATCATCACATGAAAACAACTTTTATTAGTCAAGTTCATGTAAACATAAGGCATGATGATCTTGGTCTTTCACAAGATCATCACATTAACTTACTAGATCATGTGTTTAATCACAATCTAGTAGGTTCCATATGATGTCTAACATCACTAACACTAATAATCAATCAACAAGAAGCAAATAAACACAAATCAACAAGTATTCATATGTTTATAAGCTTATGTTAGAGATTCATGATTATGTCTTTTAGTGTTCATCAAGATTAACAATGTATATCATCTTTTATTCATCAAAATATGAAGTAACAAAGGGTTATGACGGCCTTACTACTAGCACAAGGCTAGGGAACAACACAAAAGGTTGAAGATGACAAATGTGGAGGATAAAAGCTATCGGGAGAGGTCCTTCAAGATCCAAGACTACCAAGCTTCTTTGTATGGCTCCTTTCACCTTTGTGAGTATATGGTTTGCTTGGAAGTGAGATGATGATGGTGGTGGTATTGTTGTTGTTTACGGCCGAGAGCCTAGGAGAGGAAGAGGAGGAAGATGATGTGTTGTTGTGTGAAAGATGTAATGTGCTTTAGTCCTACATATAACCATCTTAGGCTTTTACCCAATGGATTATGTGCTTCTTAAGTACACTGCATATCTCTAAATATATCTTCACAAATCTTAGGAGATTTAGTAAGATGATACAAGATCAAAGGTGGGGCCACTAAGGTGACCGTCCACCATGGGGGGGGGGGGGTCTTGGTTGGGTTTAAATGGTAAGTTAGATGATTAAGTTAGATTTCAAGTGCATAGATTAGTGTTTATGTGTATGATATGTTAGATAGTGTGTTAAAGTGTTCGGGGATCATAACTAGCTCAGAAACATTAAAACAATGCTTCTAGTATATTTTAGGTGTTTCGGGTAGTGTCCGGTTGTTCGGTTAGATACCGGTTCGTTAAAGTGCCAAACTATTTTGTTTAGTGATCTTTAAGTACCCTTTTGTGACACTTTTAATTCCCGACACTTAGGAAAGCATTCAGGACCATTTTGTCATATTTTTACATGTTACTAGCTTCTTAAAAAGATGATTTTTGCTGAATTATGCAGAATTCTGCACTTTAATTGGGTTTTAGGCACTTTCCGGCACTTAAACTATCACCTAGTGAAGCAGTTTTGTGATCCTCACTTTCCTACACACTATACTAGTGTGAAACTTAGTCTCTGGCCCATAAAGGGTCTCCAAACACTGTTTGTCTATGTACTGACATTGTCAGCATTTTTCTGAGTTATCCGCTAACTATGCTAGTTGTGCTTTGTGCATCGTTTATGTCACTAAGAGTTTGTATGTAAAGATGATGTGACAGTATGAAATGTGATGCACATGTATGTATGATACAGAAATCAGAAAGCAGTTATGTGTAATTCAGCACAGTCATTAAGCACTAATCATGGTTAATTAATTGTACGGATACCTGTATTTTTTACAGTTGTCACATTCTCCCCATGTTAAGAAAATTTCGTCCCGAAATTTTTAGTTCTGCTACTAGCTGCAGGGGTCTTGGGGAACAAATGTGGGTATTTTGCCTTCATGCGATCCTCACGCTCCCAAGTAAACTCTGGGCCGTGTCGCGCGTTCCAATGAACCTTGACGAGTTTGACACTACTCCTGCGTGTCTTGTTAACCTTCCAATCAGTAACCTCAACGGGTTCTTCGGTAAAGTGGAGTGTGTCGTCAATGTGGACTTCATCGGCAGGAATGACAACTGCTTCTTGAGTTGGACTCTTTTTCAAATTAGATACGTCAAATGTATCATGAACACTATTCAATTCTGCAGGTAGATCCAACTTGTAAGCTATGAGACCAATCCTCTCTAGGATTTTGAATGGTCCAATGTATCGCGGGTTCAACTTCCCATGCTTCCCAAAGCGTGCTACACCTTTCCAAGGTGAGACTTTTAGTAAATCCATATCTCCCACTTGAAACTCCAAAGGTTTCCTCCTTTGATCCGCATAGCTCTTTTGACGATCGCGAGCCGCCTTGATGCGCTCTCGGATCTGAATAATCTTATCAGTTGTCTCTTGAACCAATTCAGGATCAACAAGTTGTCTATCACCCGCGTCTGCCCAGCATACCGGTGATCGACACTTGCGTCCATAGAGAGCTTCAAACGGTGTAGCTTGAATGCTTGCATGGTAACTATTGTTATATGAAAATTCTACCAATGGTAGATGGGTGTCCCAACTGCCACCCAAATCCATCACGCAAGCTCGCAACATGTCTTCTAATGTTTGAATCGTTCGTTCGCTCTGGCCATCTGTCTGTGGATGGAATGCAGTACTCAGATTCAACTGGGAACCAAAGGCTTCTTGGAAGGATTGCCAAATCCTTGATACAAACCTTCTGTCTCTATCAGATATAATCGAGAGAGGCACTCCATGTCGTGCAATCTCTCTGAGGTACAGCTCGGCAAGCTTACCTGCGTTATCTTTTTCCTTGATTGGCAAAAAGTGTGCAGATTTCGTCAGACGGTCTATGATTACCCAAATCGTGTCATGACCTCTGGGTGTCTTTGGTAACGTTGTTATGAAATCCATTGAAATCTGCTCCCATTTCCACATGGGTATTTCAGGTTGTTGCAGAAGACCTGAAGGCTTCTGATATTCGTGTCACACCCTGATTTCCACGTGTCACCGGTGGGCCCGGTGGGGAGTATCGTGACGTAGTTGAGATCATCATAGTCAAACAACACAATATAATAATGCACAGCGGAAGCAAAAGATAAATATATTACATTCCGAATATAAGTAATATCCAGTATTACAACGGAAAGTAAAGGATCCACAGGCGGATCTTAAAACATATCATTTGTTCAACAGATTTTAGACGCCTAGAACTTGAAGGATTCCTTATTAACGTCCTGAGCAGCTTCCAGCCTATTACGTACTTGTACCTGTCACTTAGACTTTTGAAAATACGTCAGTTTTCACTGGTAAATACACTCAACTGACTCATTTGAAAAGAGTTTAAGAAAATTGATTTAGATGCACCAGGCATAAAGTATTTTGACACTTTGATTAAAATGCACAGAGGCAAAATTAATCTTTTATACTTGGGACAATCTTATTAATAAAAATCTTGTATCCGATTTACATGGTTGTCCAACATTTAGGGCCGGTGATTATACAATACAAGCCGGACAAGATTAATCGACACACCACAAATATGATCTCACAAGAAGATACCCTTACGAGTGAGTATATGTTATACATATGCAACAGGAGGTGTTATGTCTACACCTTGTGCTTACGTCGTGGCCATTCACTTTTTAAAATGAGCCAAGGATATCCAGGACACGGTCATTAACCCCCAATGTTATTTGTTATCAATCAATACAGATTAAAACGGGATTATGCAATTTAATCATCTCCGATTAAAAGGTTTCTACACCCGACCAAGCGGTATTTTTATAATACCGTATCCCAAGCCCGTATAAGGGAAAATAAGTTAAGAGTATTTACCTGAGCTAGCAATGCAATTTATACTCAGCCGTATATTCTAATCAGCAAGCACAAGTACTTCTACTGGGGCTCTCAATCTGGAACGAAGGTTTTATTAACCTATTAAATTCCTAACGGGTCTTATTTAAGTCGTAACTTAGACCGGTTAGTTTTAAGGAAAGGTTTACGGTTCAAAACGCATGATTAAGCGAAGACCAGAATAGGATGTGATTTAGACCCGACAAGTTTGGAGACTTGTATAATATGGGTAAACTAAACACATTCTGGATTTTGAGATAAAAACGATAACGTTTGACCCGTTTCGGCTAATTTATGCAAACTTGTTACAAAAAACCGAACCGTACGCGTAATAAGCGTGACGGGTATTCATGAGAGCTATATACAGGTTTCCTAAGTTAATTATGCCTCAAATATGTTGTGACATCAGTAAGATGTCTTTCATTATGCCCGAAACGTGTTTAAACACAAACTAGGCCCCGTAGGGGTAGTTTGGTCATTTTAAAGGTTGAAAAAGGGTTTAAGTGTTTAACTGAGTTACAGGTCTGATGTAATCAGTAAACATACTCAAATTAATGAGTTATAACAGTAGGGTAAAGTACATATGTGAAATTTATCAATTATAACCAAACTATGCCCCGTAGGGGTATTTTGGTAATTTCACATAAGCCGAAAAGCTCAAAACTGGAGTCTGAGTTTAACAACCTTTGCTTACTGTTAAAATATTATAATTTTCCTCAAATATCAGTAGGTATCAACCCTTGTATGTTTAAAATACTTCTAGTACATAATATGCGTTAAAAACGCTTAAAAAGGCTATTAAAGGCCATTTCTGGGTTTGATACTTAAATCTGATATTTTTATATTTCCAGAAGGCTTAAAATAATTTATTTATCATATGTGATCAGTAGAAAAAGGTTTGGAGTCGTTTAGATATGTAAAACTCATTTTATGGCCAGTAACGGCAAAACCGACAATTACCGGATTAAGCCTACGACTATAAGTTATGCTCAGCCTAAAATCTATTAAAAATCTTTAAAAATCCCAAAATAATATATTACATCAGTGGGTAAAAGATTTGGTATCAAAAAGTGGTCTTAACTAGGCTATACGCTAATTATGCCGTTTTATTAACATAAAGCTTTAATTTTACGCTAACGAGCATAACTCTTATTCTACACCTCAAACTGATGTCAAACTTTGCATACAAGTCTATATATCAGTAATTAAGGTTTCTACTCTTTTACTTTTTCAAAAATCACGTCTTTAAGGTGAAAAGGGCATAATGGTCAACATATGAGCAATTAACGGAAACGCGTAAACGAATGGGTCAATCAATGAACCAACCATAGAGGGTTATGCTAACATGTAGCCTGGTCCTAAGGAAGCTCTAAGGCATTTCCAAATCATACTAAAGCGGGTCAGAACTGAAGTCAAAGCAAAAGTCAAAGCTTTGCGACTTTCGGTTCCGAACCGGGTCTAAACATAAAATTGTCGGGCTGAACATGTTTAGACATGTTCTTACACTAATTACTAAGTTATATTAATGATCATACAAGTTGTATGTGTTCTACATTGCTAATTATGCATAAATTAGAAACTAAGCATCCTGTTGACTTTTTATTAACAAGTTTGACCCGACATTAGACCTAGTTAGAGTGGGAATCAGGGGGAACCCTTTTAAGGGTTTATTACCCACATAATTACCAACTTATAACTACTTTCAATTTGACTAATCACTGGACCATTAGTGATTAATCTTAAAGTCAACCGTTAATTATGACGGTTTGACTTTTAAGCTAAAACTAAGCTAAAACTTAATTAAGAAAGGATTAGCAAACTTACTGAAGTCCTAAGCTTGATTAGAAAGGACTTGGGTCTGCTTTGAAGCTCCAGAAGTTTCCTCAATTGCAGAATGAAGGTGTGAGGAATGAGTTGCAACTCATGGCCTTATATAGTGAATGTAATCACCATAAGAAGTTGACAAATAAGTCTAGCACTAACCATAACATTCCCACAGGTGTCCTACATGTTTAGGGGTTGTTTAGGGGCCAAGGGATATGAGGAAACTCGTTCAAAGCTGAGTTTTTGCGTTTAAACAGCAAACAGCAATATTCTGGTCGCTGGGCATTAGCTTGCGCACCGTAACAATTATTTGTTGCGGTGCGCAACAAATCATCAGCAGCCAAAAATTTTGTTCTTTCATGCATTCGAAAGGGCAACCTCATATTTCGACTTTGGGACCTTGTTTTGTCAGTTTGGGACCTCTATTATGGGTTTTTATTAGTTACATACCCTACCTTCATGTTATGTTTGCTTGGATCCTTTTCAAAAGTGCCGAACAAGAAGGTTAACCGTAGAAATTTCCATACGCACCTATCATGCACTTTGAATTCGATTATTGTCAACAATTTCCTGGATTTAAAAATATATTAGATGTTTAATATATAAATACTTGGGTCTTGGGATTTATAAATGAGGTCGTTCAGAGGTAAAAATTAACATGACGCCACTTTTAAATCCTGCCAAAACATCTTTATTAAATCTGGGTTTACAATGCTTTTTGTCTTACATGACACGTGTCGTTATATCATTGAACACGAATTTTCGAGGTGTTACCTCCTCACCCCCTTAAAAGAAATCTCGACCTCGAGATTTGTTAAAGTAAAGGAAGTATTTTCTGCCTTATATTGGGCTTAATCTTTCCCCAGTACCTTTGAGCCTCTAAGGCACTACAATTGACCTTTATAATAGGCACATGTATCTTTTTGGAGCTTCTAATCCTGTCGATCCTTAATCGACACAGGTTGCTCATACTATCATAGTTCTGCATATCATTATGTGATAGCGCTTTTCGATTTATTGGCGAAACACATCCTTCAGTCACTGGTGTGCAATGTATTGCGAGCTCCGCCAAACTCCTTTAAATAGGTTTTAGCTTAAAGGCTACTTGATCTTGATACATTCGATTTCCTTCGAATGATTCTATATATTCAGGGCTTAACTAGCCTGATAATTTAATAAATTTGGCACACCCTTCCTGGATTATATCTTTTGTTGAACTTATTCCTTAACAAGAGTTTAGGAGGTTTGCTATTTTCATTAATCCTTGATTTTTTTTTCTGCCAAATATTGGCATCTTACAGATAATTAGGGATTTGTGTGATCTGATTTGTTGTTTCCACTACAACTTTCAGATCCTGATAATTGAACTTACCAATCTATTGTTCTAACAATAAACGTTCAACATGCCATTTATACAAGGTCTCCAAAGGGGTAGCCTTGATACTTATATAACAGCTATTATAGAAAAACTTATCTTAAGACAAGATGGTTATTCCAACCATTGTTCAAAATTAATCTTAAGAAATAGCAAATCTTTACAGTTAGTCGAGCAAATCGACGATCCTGGGCAGCTGATGGCGATTTTTAATCGTCGCCTAATCAAGGTTGCGGTAAACAATGCCTTAGCATAATGAACCGTCTTTCACAGTTTACTATACCGAATTCTCAGGATATTGAGTTTGGCTTTATGAATCTATGTCTTAAAACTTACTTAACCAGGGTTTTCGATTCTACCAATAATGGTACTAGCTGTCTTGAAGATTTCATAATAATGTAGCCCCAAATGGGATATAAACCTTAACTCTACCTGCTTCTCAGGGGTAAACAGGGTAGTCTTAGAAGAAGATAATCAAGGTACAAGGAGGTTACAGAGATTTCCATATCTCAGGCTCCAGTTCACTCATCAACGCTTGTGTCTAATAAGTGACACATTCATGTTATGAGTCCACATATTCCGTTACCAGGGAATATTTATTTGGACAATTCTATTCTGGATATCTTATTTGAATACTATTAGTTGACTTTAGTACCATATGATCATTGGGATATCTTTGTGGTTCCATGCATTAAACCTCCATATTGATCAGGCATGGAAGCAATCTATGGAACTTATTAAGATACACCAATCCTCATATAGCGCTTTTGTCATACCATTTGGTATTCGAAATCGATAGAGATTAAAGAGATATCAACTATATGTGCTTATATTTAATCAGAATGAAAATTTTCACAAACTAGGCACCTAGCTCGGTTGGCTAGGCGCGCGAAAGGGTGCGGCCTAGACCCAGGTTCGATTCCGGGGATGGTCAATTCCACCATTTTTTTATATTTAATATTAATTAATCGTACGGATACATGTAATTATGAGGGTTGTCTCATAAGGAGCCTTGATAATTAATCGCTTCTTATCACCCACAATATGGGCTTGATTTTTAAGGTAACCAATCGATTTTTATCACTATATTGAGTCCTTATTTTTAACGGAACTAGGACATCGGAAAAAAAAACTGATTCCTAATGGATATAATAATGTTGAAGCAGTCTCTGAGGTATGCATGCCTTTTTTTTTACTGAACTTACGTTACTTTTTATTAGGCCTGTACTTGCTCTCTTTCTCAGATTTCTGGGAGTTATCCTCCTTCTTTGGTTCATCCTTCATATTTGAAGTGTGAACATAGCTCTCCTCATGAGCAATTAAACATGGTTTTTGAATGAGATTTAGAGCGAGAAGCATTCGGCTCTTTGGATTGTCTCGTGACCTTTTCCCATGATCCCTCCAACTGCTGCGTCAACCACTGCCTGGAATTTAACTCCACTAATATTGAGGTTTACGTTTGTAGTTTTTATTAACCTTCGTCGCATTAATAGTATTACGACTGTCGTCTACCTCATTCGAGTTTTCCATACTCGAAACTTGGTACCAATCACCAAGATTTAACAATTATTAGTCATCATCCTGATGACCTGACTTAGATTAGCCACGGCATTCATAAACCGCATGGGCTATTCTGTTCCGTACGTTCATAGTGAATGTTATTTAAACGTATTTCTATTATAGTTATCCTGGTTATAAAACATTAAGGATATTAAAGTGGCGCAAAAGGCCTAGTCACAAGGACAGTTCTAAATTTTATAAGCCATGATTTCAGAGAATCGAGGCATTAAGGTTTGAATCACGTTCATTACCTTCTCTTGACAGGGAGTTGTAGACTTCAACTGTCTTTTGTCTTTTAGGACAATAGATATAGCCCGTGGGTATTTCCCTTCTGAGGGATGGTTATAATATGATCATCTTCTCAGATGCTATTAGTCGAGATCGTATGGATCCTACCGACTATTATGCTTGGACCTGGTCCAACACTTTTAGACAGGAGGTCAAAGACCACCACTGTCGTTGTCTTATCGGACAACAAGTTTAGCCCGTAGGCACTTCATCACTATCGGATGTTTATAATGTGATCATCTTATAGGATGACACAAGCCATGATTTCTAAATCACTAGGCTAGATAAGAAAATTGGAAGAATCCAATATAAGGATGACTGTTGTGATTTTATCGAATCACATTTGTCAGGAGTGCTAACACGTTCTTAGGTGTTAACAAGGATCTGAATCCCTTGGGTAGGTTTCACCATCTTGGCCGCGTAGGTTAGATTTCACCTTTAAGATTCTTTTTAAAATGCCTACTGGCAGGGAAGGAAGGATATTTATTTTATTCAGGATTTTTATCATAAATCCTAATTTATAAGTTAATAATAGCACAAATGGCCTAGTCGCGTAGACAAGTTTAATTTATAAGCCATGATCGTTTAGGATCGAGGCAAATTTATAAGTTAGTAATAGCACAAAAGGCTTAGTCACGTGGACAAGTTTAATTTATAAGCCATGATCGTCTGGGATCGAGGCATTTAGTAAAAGCACAAAAGGCTTAGTCACGTGGACAAGTTTAATTTATAACCCATGATCGTCTGGGATCGAGGCATTTAGTAATAGCACAAAAGGCTTAGTCACGTGGACAAGTTTAATTTATAAGCCATGATCGTCTGGGATCGAGGCATTTAGTAATAGCACAAAAGGCTTAGTCACGGGGACAAGTTTAATTTATAAGCCATGATCGTCTGGGATCGAGGCATTTAGTAATAGTACAAAAGGCTTAGTCACGTGGACAAGTTTAATTTATATGTGACACCCGTGTCACTGCGACCATCAAACAACTGCCGAACCAATGAAATATTATATTTCATACTTGGGATTTGTAAAAATATGTGTATCATTTGCACATATCAATTTTTGTTCAATTCCAAACTCTAAATCGCTTTCTGGAAGGTTATACGCGCACCGATGCGTAAATATAACCAGTTTAATGCAACAAACACTCCGGAATAGTGACATAGGCTTAACATACGTTAAATAACCTTTACATAACTTAGAAATAAGTTTTGAAGGCTTTGGTATGGCAAAAACAAGCTAATTCGCTTACAGGGACTAAATATGACAAACTGCGAAAGTATGCCAATTTGAACTGTAACAGACATTTCGGAACATGACCATAAGTTAAACACACCTTAAATATCCTTTATATAGCTTAGAAATAGGCTTTGAGGGGTTCGGTGTGCTAAAATAAACTTTTGGGTCATTCAGGGACTAAAGGTGTCAAAAAGTGCACAAGTTTGCACTTTTGCGCATAACTTACGTTCTGAATACATCCGGACATCAAAAAATTTATGTAAGCACTATAATATTTTATTTTAGTGTTTGGCATAAGAAAAATCCATTCGTCACGTCATTTGGATCGTTTTTCGCGCTTATGCGCATTCCGTCGTAATTAAGCGAACATCGCGTCCGTACGGCCAAACGAACCAACCTCCGGCATATTTTTGAGCATGTTTTTAGTTCCCTATACTTTAACTTCATTTTAGAGCCTTAAAATGAGGTTAACGGGGTTCAAACGCATCGAAAAAGGCCTTAAAACACCACAGGGACCAAAACTGTCAATTTTGAAACTTTTCTGAAGCTGGTGCATGGTGGCGTAGCGCGACTGCATAGAGCCTTTACCGTCGCGCTACGCGAGAGCCTTATCTGGGCAGAAATATCAGTTTTGCACTTTCGGGACCAGATTCGATGTATAAACAGCTGTTTAATTCACAACCACACATTCTAACATGCTTAGTCAGCTGATAAGGATGGAATTTAGGCACCATAACTTTCCGACACTTGTACGGATACGATTAAGGCACGATATTCGACAAGCGATCTTAACGGTTCGGGTATTCCTATAATTACCCATCCACCCCCATTGCTAAAATCACTAGAATCTTGATCTTAGGAACTCTAAGTTGAAACCATTGTTTCATACCTGAGATTCTTGGATCGAGATTAGCATTCGGGGACCCTTCGTAAGTATTCTTTCGTTCTTTTATTGCTTTTCGAGTCTTTCGAGTCTGAAAGTCAAACTTTGTTTGACTTTCTACATTGACCAGTTATGGTCAATGCGAAGTTCGTTTGAACTTCGCAACGTGAGTGTAATCACGTTGGTTATAGTCCCTTGGGACTATGCCCATTGATTACCACGTTGTCTAGGGTCGTAGGGTAGGTGATCTGATAAATCGCCTATACCTTCGAACCCGACCCAGTTTGGTCGATCATTAGGATCCGACCAAATACATTAGGTGACCCTAGTATAGGGCATAACCTTCCGAGGTTATACCCTATGGTCACATCGTTTAAGTAGTTGTATGATAGGTAGTTTATATGCCTTAGGTAAATTACCAGAATACCCTTTTCATGTATAATTGGTAATTAAACATATGTAACCTAAACTTTTGTCACATAACTGATTATGTAACATGTTTAGGCATATAACACTTGTCATAGGACTAGTTAGGCGGTCCGAACGCGTTTCACGCGAACGACGCGTTAAAGTAGCATAAGCTACCTAAATGGGTCGTAATGGGTCGTAAACACTTAGGTTAAGTTTCATTTAGTATGTAGGCTTTGTTAAACCAAATGATACGAGTCTCTACACTCGTTTGGTTTACCAACCCTAATGCTACCCGATCTTCCGATTTAGGTCCGGTTTATTAATGTAGTTACCTATAGTAGGTGCCGTTTGATTCCGTGATCTCTAGCTTTGCTTGGTGGTTATCCTAGGACTTCTGAGCAATCTCAAGTGAGTACATAGACCCCTCTTTTACTGTTTTCCAAACTGTTTTGGGGTGAAACACATGTGCCTACTTATTACATTCATGCTTTCCCGTTTTCACATCATATACCTGCTATGTTCGTTAGTACATTATAGTACATGATTTCATTACATTTTATGCTATGTATGTCCATTGTGTGCATACTTAGTACATTGTTTTACATTACATTTTGTTGCATATGCTCATCCAGTATATGAACACATTATATTACATTTTGAACCGTTTATAACTATTTGACTATGTGAACTGTTGTAATCATTTGTATCTGTGAACCGTTTGTACCTGTGAACCGTTTGTATCTGTGAACCGTTTATAACTATGAACCGTTTGTATCTGTGAACCGTTTGTATCTGAGAACCGTTTGTATCTGTGAACCGTTTGTATCTGTGAACCGTTTATATCTGTGAACCGTTTGTATCTGTGAACCGTTTGTATCTGTGAACCGTTTATATCTGTGAACCGTTTGTATCTGTGAACCGTTTGTATCTGTGAACCGTATTTGACCATACATAAACATTTCTTCTATTGTTAAACATTACTTTGGTGGTTTGGTTTGATTAAATGATTAAGTAACGATACGTGTGTAATATGATACAAGCATGGTGGATACGCCGCTGGTACTTCCTATATATAAGTGTTTGTATGGTATTACATATTGTAGCGTTATTTGAATCATTTCAGTTTGATACATATAACATTTTATACAAATAACATACTTTTTACAATACATTGTTTTACAAACAACTTATCTTATACAAACTCATTTTACAATGGTTATTCATTTAACCATACATTATTCTCTTATTTATACATATCATCTGATCTTATCATTTTTCAAATGATTTACAAAACAAAGCAAATTACAAGGTTCATGACTAAACATTTTCTCTAACATAAGTCATGAAACCTATTTTCACAAAACCTATGTATCTCACAGGCATTTTTATGCTGACGTACCTATTTTCACATGTGTTTTTCAGGAGCTGTTGCATAAGGTGATCAAGATACACATAGGCAGACTTGGGCTTTAGTGACAATAAAAGATGCAAGACTAGTTAATTATGTTGTATTTCCTTGTTTGTTAAGACATTGTAACACTTTTAATCAATAAAATGAAATTTCAATTGCCATGGATTTGAAACAATTAATTCTGTTACAACACTCCCCGACATTTCCGCCACGTTTTGTATGTTCTACGCGGTCGGGGTGTGACATTATAAGCCATGATCGTCTGGGATCGAGGCATTTAGTAATAGCACAAAAGGCTTAGTCACGTGGACAAGTTTAATTTATAAGCCATGATCGCCTGGGATCGAGGCATTTAGTAATAGCACAAAAGGCTTAGTCACGTGGACAAGTTTAATTTAGAAGCCATGATCGTCTGGGATCGAGGCATTTAGGTGTGAATCAAAGTTCATTACTTTTCCTTGACAGAGAGTTGTAGGCTACCACCGTCTTTAGTCTCAGAGGACGTTAATTATAGCCCGTAGGCACTTCCCTTCTAAGGGATGTTATTTTCCATTCATTTCATATTTCATGTTTAGAATGAAAACTTAATTTAATCAATCCATTATATGAAAATAAAAGTACAGAGTTGCCCTAAGCGGGTCTTTGAAGGGATAATGTGTCCTCGAAGGGACTGAAAGATAAATATGTCCTTATAAGGACTATTAAGGAAACGATATTCGGTAAAAGGAGTTTCTTCTTCAAGTTATTTCTGAATGCTCTCTCCTTGGATGCTCGTTTCATTCTAGCCGCGCTACGAAGCTCAGCATTTCAGGGCTCCAGATTGTGGAGAATTTCTAATACAGCTTCTTCGCTTGGCGACGTATCCAATATATATAAAAAATTTGGAAGTAAAAATTTCCAGATTAGGATTGAAAGTATTCCTATGTTAAGTCTAGACTCAGAAGGTCAATGAATGTGCTACTGTGTCATTGAGATTAAACACATAAGGCTAGTGTTTAATTCACTCAATGTTGGCTCTGATACCAACCTGTCACACCCCGATTTCCACGTGTCACCGGTGGGCCCGGTGGGGAGTATCGTGACGTAGTTGAGATCATCATAGTCAAACAACACAATATAATAATGCACAGCGGAAGCAAAAGATAAATATATTACATTCCGAATATAAGTAATATCCAGTATTACAACGGAAAGTAAAGGATCCACAGGCGGATCTTAAAACATATCATTTGTTCAACAGATTTTAGACGCCTAGAACTTGAAGGATTCCTTATTAACGTCCTGAGCAGCTTCCAGCCTATTACGTACTTGTACCTGTCACTTAGACTTTTGAAAATACGTCAGTTTTCACTGGTAAATACACTCAACTGACTCATTTGAAAAGAGTTTAAGAAAATTGATTTAGATGCACCAGGCACAAAGTATTTTGACACTTTGATTAAAATGCACAGAGGCAAAATTAATCTTTTATACTTGGGACAATCTTATTAATAAAAATCTTGTATCCGATTTACATGGTTGTCCAACATTTAGGGCCGGTGATTATACAATACAAGCCGGACAAGATTAATCGACACACCACAAATATGATCTCACAAGAAGATACCCTTACGAGTGAGTATATGTTATACATATGCAACAGGAGGTGTTATGTCTACACCTTGTGCTTACGTCGTGGCCATTCACTTTTTAAAATGAGCCAAGGATATCCAGGACACGGTCATTAACCCCCAATGTTATTTGTTATCAATCAATACAGATTAAAACGAGATTATGCAATTTAATCATCTCCGATTAAAAGGTTTCTACACCCGACCAAGCGGTATTTTTATAATACCGTATCCCAAGCCCGTATAAGGGAAAATAAGTTAAGAGTATTTACCTGAGCTAGCAATGCAATTTATACTCAGCCGTATATTCTAATCAGCAAGCACAAGTACTTCTACTGGGGCTCTCAATCTGGAACGAAGGTTTTATTAACCTATTAAATTCCTAACGGGTCTTATTTAAGTCGTAACTTAGACCGGTTAGTTTTAAGGAAAGGTTTACGGTTCAAAACGCATGATTAAGCGAAGACCGGAATAGGATGTGATTTAGACCCGAAAAGTTTGGAGACTTATATAATATGGGTAAACTAAACACATCCTGGATTTTGAGATAAAAACGATAACGTTTGACCCGTTTCGGCTAAT
Organism: Helianthus tuberosus; assembly: GCA_030545235.1. Lineage (NCBI taxonomy): Eukaryota > Viridiplantae > Streptophyta > Magnoliopsida > Asterales > Asteraceae > Helianthus > Helianthus tuberosus. The sequence continues at coordinate 13,775 of JARYGA010028456.1, read as the reverse complement.
TTATGCAAACTTGTTACAAAAAACCGAACCGTACGCGTAATAAGCGTGACGGGTATTCATGAGAGCTATATACAGGTTTCCTAAGTTAATTATGCCTCAAATATGTTGTGACATCAGTAAGATGTCTTTCATTATGCCCGAAACGTGTTTAAACACAAACTAGGCCCCGTAGGGGTAGTTTGGTCATTTTAAAGGTTGAAAAAGGGTTTAAGTGTTTAACTGAGTTACAGGTCTGATGTAATCAGTAAACATACTCAAATTAATGAGTTATAACAGTAGGGTAAAGTACATATGTGAAATTTATCAATTATAACCAAACTATGCCCCGTAGGGGTATTTTGGTAATTTCACATAAGCCGAAAAGCTCAAAACTGGAGTCTGAGTTTAACAACCTTTTCTTACTGTTAAAATATTATAATTTGCCTCAAATATCAGTAGGTATCAACCCTTGTATGTTTAAAATACTTCTAGTACATAATATGCGTTAAAAACGCTTAAAAAGGCTATTAAAGGCCATTTCCGGGTTTGATACTTAAATCTGATATTTTTATATTTCCAGAAGGCTTAAAATAATTTATTTATCATATGTGATCAGTAGCAAAAGGTTTGGAGTCGTTTAGATATGTAAAACTCATTTTATGGCCCGTAAGGGCAAAACCGACAATTACCGGATTAAGCCTACGACTATAAGTTATGCTCAGCCTAAAATCTATTAAAAATCTTTAAAAATCCCAAAATAATATATTACATCAGTGGGTAAAATATTTGGTATCAAAAAGTGGGCTTAACTAGGCTATACGCTAATTATGCCGTTTTATTAACATAAAGCTTTAATTTTACGCTAACGAGCATAACTCTTATTCTACACCTCAAACTGATGTCAAACTTTGCATACAAGTCTATATATCAGTAATTAAGGTTTCTACTCTTTTACTTTTTCAAAAATCACGTCTTTAAGGTGAAAAGGGCATAATGGTCAACATATGAGCAATTAACGGAAACGCGTAAACGAATGGGTCAATCAATGAACCAACCACAGAGGGTTATGCTAACATGTAGCCTGGTCCTAAGGAAGCTCTAAGGCATTTCCAAATCATACTAAAGCGGGTCAGAACTGAAGTCAAAGCAAAAGTCAAAGCTTTGCGACTTTCGGTTCCGAACCGGGTCTAAACATAAAATTGTCGGGCTGAACATGTTTAGACATGTTCTTACACTAATTACTAAGTTATATTAATGATCATACAAGTTGTATGTGTTCTACATTGCTAATTATGCATAAATTAGAAACTAAGCATCCTGTTGACTTTTTATTAACAAGTTTGACCCGACATTAGACCTAGTTAGAGTGGGAATCAGGGGGAACCCTTTTAAGGGTTTATTACCCACATAATTACCAACTTATAACTACTTTCACTTTGACTAATCACTGGACCATTAGTGATTAATCTTAAAGTCAACCGTTAATTACGACGGTTTGACTTTTAAGCTAAAACTAAGCTAAAACTTAATTAAGAAAGGATTAGCAAACTTACTGAAGTCCTAAGCTTGATTAGAAAGGACTTGGGTCTGCTTTGAAGCTCCAGAAGGCTCCTCAATTGCAGAATGAAGGTGTGAGGAATGAGTTGCAACTCATGGCCTTATATAGTGAATGTAATCACCATAAGAAGTTGAAAAATAAGTCTAGCACTAACCATAACATTCCCACAGGTGTCCTACATGTTTAGGGGTTGTTTAGGGGCCAAGGGATATGAGGAAACTCGTTCAAAGCTGAGTTTTTGCGTTTAAACAGCAACATTCTGGTCGCTGGGCATTAGCTTGCGCACCGTAACAATTATTTGTTGTGGTGCGCAACAAATCATCAGCAGCCAAAAATTTTGTTCTTTCATGCATTCGAAAGGGCAACCTCATATTTCGACTTTGGGACCTTGTTTTGTCAGTTTGGGACCTCTATTATGGGTTTTTATTAGTTACATACCCTACCTTCATGTTATGTTTGCTTGGATCCTTTTCAAAAGTGCCGAACAAGAAGGTTAACCGTAGAAATTTCCATACGCACCTATCATGCACTTTGAATTCGATTATTGTCAACAATTTCCTGGATTTAAAAATATATTAGATGTTTAATATATAAATACTTGGGTCTTAGGATTTATAAATGAGGTCGTTCAGAGGTAAAAATTAACATGACGCCACTTTTAAATCTTGCCAAAACATCTTTATTAAATCCGGGTTTACAACGCTTTTTGTCTTACATGACACGTGTCGTTATATCTTTGAACACGAATTTTTGAGGTGTTATAATTCGGCCTTTACCTTGGCACAAGTCAAACATTTGCCAACATATGTTGCAACATCACCTTTTAATCTTGGCCACCAGTAGAAATCCTTTAAATCTTGGTACATCTTATCCGATCCTGGATGGATCGAGTACCGTGACTTGTGAGCTTCATCGAAAATTACTTCTCTGAGACCACCAAAGAGGGGAACCCAAATTCTTCCCATGAAACACAACGTTCCTTCCTCATTTGGTACCAACTGTTTCTCCATCCCACGGAGATATTCATTTTCCAGATTCTTTTCCTTAAGAGCTTCCCTCTGCGCAGCACGAATGCGCAACGAGAAGTCCGTTTGAATAATCATTTCCAAAGCCCTAACCCTTATGGGCTTGATCCTCACTTTCCGACTCAAGGCGTCTGCTAACACATTCGCCTTCCCTGGGTGATACCTAATCTCACAGTCATAATCGTTCAACAGCTCCACCCATCGGTGCTGTCTCATATTAAGCTCTTTCTGATTGAATATATGCTTCAGGCTCTTTTAATCGGTAAAGATCGTACAGCGGGTACCATATAAGTAATGTTGCTAGATCTTCAATGCAAACACCACCGCGCCTAATTCCAAATCATGCGTGGTGTAATTTTTCTCATGAACTGTTAGGATCTGAGTTTGGTTTTGATTGTGTTTTATGTTTGAATTAAGATGAACAATGAATGAGTAGTGCAGCGGAATATAAATGGAAACAAACTTTTCATAATCAAACAGGAGAATTGCTTTCAACACACATTTTCAACAATGAACCGAATGATTGAATTTATTTCATCAACGATTACAATTGCATGTATGCAACAAACTCCCCCTCAGCCTGAGCTCACAGTGATTTGTTCGTACAGGAAGAAAGATGGTGAAGAGCTAATAGAACAGTACTGTTCTATTTATAGGCACGGATAAACCACTGAGGCATCTTGGCTGACGTCACCATGAAAGTGACATCTAACCTCCTAACAAACTCTAACATCTGATCTATACAAGTATTGCTATGCTAACAACTGTTATTACAATACATTACATAAAGACAAACTAACTACTGCTGAATCCTTCCACTAATGTGAACCCAACAGCACTTGATACATCCAGCAGTGCTTGACCCATAGTAGTAGATTGAACAGCAGGGCATTAGTCTTCATTAGTCTTTGACTTGATCAGCAGTTGTAGGTCAGCAGTTGTACCGATCAGTGGATTGGAGGTCATCAGATGTTGAAATCACTTTCAAGGGGAGAGACTTGATTACATACATCTGCTTATTCTGGATCCACTGCTCTGATCCAGTTTTGGCTTTAATTATCTGTTCCTCTGATAGGGTTCAATCCCAACAATCTCCCCCTGGAACAGATAATGCCAAAACTCTTCATTATTGGTAGATATTTATTGCCTCATCATAAGTTCCCTTATTTGCCCTTTGAGTTGTAACTCAAAGGCTAAGGCATCTGTGTCATCTTCATCCCTGCACAGTGGAAGATCAAGGAGATCCTGCAAATCTTCAAGACTTAGGCCAAGTGCTTGTTCCTTTGTTATTTTCTTCACCTCTCCACTAGACTTGATCACTGTCAGTACATGGGTCTGTTTGTCAGTTTTCCACTTTAGTACTTTTGAGTCTGGTGGGTTTCTTGGGAGATTTATATTAGATGAGGAATTTGGTGATGCTGGCCTTGTGATGACTGTCTGAGCAGTACTTGCAGGTTGATTTAGGCCAAGAGTTTCAACTATCATTCTCTTAATGCCCTCTTTTACAAGGTCATCTCCTGCCATTAATTCTGCCACTGTTTCAGTTTCCAATTGTTGTTGTTGTCTTTTTTTATAGATGGCAGCACTAGCTGGAGCAGTGGTTCTCCTGATTTGCAGCTTTGGTGGTCTTGTTGAAACCTCTGCTTCAGGGTAGTCAGGTTTTTGTGGAACTTTGGGATCTTTCTTCCTTAATTCCTCCAACCTTTTGTAGGTGGTCCTGACTTTGTCTTCTTTCCATCTCATCACTTGATTTTTGGACCCATAATCAGCAGCAACTAATTCCTCTTTCATTCTCTTCAGCTCCAATGTTTTTTCAGGCACATTCTTTTTGTACTTTGACCAATCTGGAGGAGTGTGTTGGACCTTATTCTTAATCATTTCTTGAATCCTGACTACTTCACTTTCAAGCTCAGGAATGGTCCACTCTTTGTACATATATTTTTCACCCTTATACTTCTTAAAAGCCATGATATTCTCAATGTAGTCTTTTCTCAGGGTTTCATCTGCTCTTTCTGACACTTGCTTACAAACATTCTTTGCAAATTGCTCCAAAGATCTGACTTGTGTGAGCAAAAATTGATAGTGCCTTTGAATTTCTTTATTAGTTTTTCCTTGTGAATTTCTTTTAGAAATATCCTCTGCCTGTAGAGCTTTAATTTTCAAGTACTCTTCAATGTTGTTTGGCCTAGGATATCCTTCAACTGATGGCAACTTCCTTTTAGCAGGGTCATCCTCATAGTAGAAGGATTTGATCTCTTCTCTGGCAGCAATGAGTTCAAAAGGATATTGGAAGCCTGCAGGAGTAAAGATATTGATTGGTTGTTGTACTTGAGCTGATGAGAGAGGAATAGGGTTTGGGATATTAACAAGTGAAAGAGATTGTGAGGATGTTGGTGGTGGTGATGGAGAATCATCATCAGGTATAAAAATCCTTCTCCTTTTTATTGTAGGAGACGCTGATGATGTTTTGGGTGGATCAGTGGTGGTGATATGAGTGGTAGAAGGTGGCTGACTAACAGTTGTTGAAACAACTGGTGTTTCAACCACTATTGTCATTACAACAGATGTTGTAACATCTGATGTCTTCTGCTTTTTAGCAGGAGGTGATGGTGGTGAAGTGATTTTTGGTGGTGGTGGTGGTAAGGCAGTGGTTGTGGTGTGTGTTGAAGTAGTGTGTGTTGAAGAGATGGCAGGTGTTTGGCTGGCAGTTGTTGAAACTACTGAAGTATCAGCAGTTGTTGATACAGCAGAAGTTACAACAGCTGTTTGGGTTGCAGTTTGAGGTTTGGAGCCTTTAGTAGGTGGTTTAGAGGCATGCTTTGTAGATCTGGATGGTGTGTGTTTGGGTTGCCTCACTTATCTAGTGGGCTTCTTCTTTTCATCCTTAGGATTTTCATCATCCATAGGTTTAGAAGGACCCTGTGCATTCAGCTCCATGAAAGCTTTCTTCTCCTGTTCCCACCTGGCTTTATCCTTTGCCTCTCTATCTCTTTTTACACTTGCTTTTGCTTCAGCAAGTGCATTTGTTGTAGCATCAATCTTCTTACTACCATCTGGCAAAGGAATGTTTTTAGTCATATTTTCTTTTTCTGGTGCAATGTAGAGCCCATCTTCAATTCCCTTCTTCTTCCACTACCTGATTTTCTCCCCCCCTTTTTGGCATTATCTGGAGGGGGGTTATCAATGAAGAGAATAGTGGGAGGAGCAGTGCCAGTGGTGTGCAGTATGTGGGCCTTTATAGCCTTGAAGTCAGCTTGGGTATCTTTGAACCTTGACTCCATCATATTTCTTAGCATTTGAACATGTTTATCATGTTGCTGATCAGTCATTTCTCTTTGTTGTTGGAGCAGGGGTTGAAATAGATTCCATAACTCATTTGCAGCAGGTGCTTGTGGTGGAGCAGGTGCTTGAGCTGGAACAGCACTGGGTTGCACCTTTTGAACTTTCAACAACTATTGCAGCATTGCTTTGATTTCTGCAACAGAGGTATCCAGTTTGTCAATTCTATCCGTTAATTCTTGGTACTTTAAACCATCACCCAACTTAATGGGATCATCTGATTTCCTACTAACAGTGGTTTGAACAGTGGTTGACTTAGGGAATGTATTACAATAGTCATCCACTGATGCCCCTTTTTCTTGGTTCTGGGGACTTCTTCCCTCAACACTTGATAACCTTTTGATGGTACTAGTGGTCAAAACAAACTCACTAGTGGTTATCAGAGGTGCTATAGAAGGAATTGCCTCCAAGTCTTATTGATGTAACCACTGTCCAAATGCAAACCAGTGGGTTCAGCACTTGTAGTGGCTTTTGAGTTTTCTTTTGTTTTGGCCTTTTGGTGATTTTAGGTGTGGGTTTCAAAGCAGTTGTTTTGCTGCTATGATCACCTTGAGCAGTGGGCTCAGCAGCAGATACCTGAGGAGCAGTGGTAGCTGCTAAAGTCTGCTCAGGCACCTCTGCTTGTGTTTTGCAAGGTGTTGACATTCTTGTAAAAGTTTCAGCAGTTAAGCTGTTCATTTGAAAAAATTCACCTTGTTTTATTGCAGAAGCATCATCCTTACCAAATTTCTTTTCAAAATAATAGCTTAGAAATCTTGGAAAAAGTAAGAATGGCTTTTTATCAACATTTTTAACCAAACCATTAAAGATTTCCTGGGAGTAATTGAAATTTTCATCTTGAAGAATAGCATATCCCAAGTTCTGAATCTTTAATGGTATCTCATTAAAAGAAGTGGTTTTGTTTGAAACACACAAACGCAGGGTATGGAAAATAAATCTTGTTGCAGGTGGAAAAATACCTTTTTGTAAGGTATCCTTTTTTATTTGTTCAGCATAACCCCTTTCAAGGAAATCAGTTTTTAGCTCATTTTTGGGAAAAGAAGTTTTACCTTGCTGATCATTGAGTTCAAAGACTTCCGAGATGGATTGTGGTGTGATTTTGACAACTTTACCCATTAGAGAAGAGTTAATGGCTATAACATCTTCTCCTTGTTTTTCAAGGGTAGTATTTTTCCAAAACTCTCTCTGGGTTTGCAGATAAATTGGAGCATCTGCTGTTAACAAAGTTTTGTACTTTGGTGCAGACATGGTGTCAAGGATGGAGTCGAATTTATTCACTACTAGAAAATACACCTATCTTGACATGCGAACCATGACACACGCTCATTTCATGACATTCAGAAACATGTGTCAAGAAAAAAATGTCATGCTTTACAAAATTCAATAAATTTATGACACACTTTTTTGTGTGTCATCTTTTTAGCGTCATTAATAAAAAACAAAACTATTTTATGACATTCCAAAGCATGTGTCAAGAAAATAATGTCATGGTTTACAAAATTCAATAAATTTATGACACTTTTTTTGTGTGTCATCGTTTTAGCGTCATAGAAAAGAAACAAGACCACTTTATGATATTCCAAAGCGTGTGTCAAGAAAAAATGACATGGTTCACAAAATTCAACAAATTATGACACTTTTTTTATGTGTCATTTTTTAGCGTCATAAAAAAACATTATATTTTCTAAACTAAAAGTACTTGTGAAATCCCCCGCGCGTTGCGGCGAACATTCGATCTGTATTGATTCAGTTCGTTACAATACTCGTGTGATACTGACATTCGGTATAACGGCTACAAGATATATGACCAAAACGATATCGATGCATATTTTACATCGAGCAAAAACCATATCGATAATACAAAAACCGAAACTGATGTTGAAATCGATTCGTCAATCACAAACATATAACTATTAAAATAATAGGTAACTTGAATAATGTGTCAATAAAAGGAGTAAAAGATTACTTTTAATAAAAAAAATATCTTATTTACATATATTCATTTAAAAAAACTTTAGAATAAATAAGTTTAACAGACACGTCATCAATACCGATTTCATATCGTGTTTCCTATCTTGTCCATTCCATTCAAATATTAAATAAGGTTTGATTTTTTATTAGACAAAGTGTTGTGGAATGGTGCTAATTCCACATCATCATTTCCACCTCACCGTTTTCATTGTTATTCCACAACACCTTGTTAATGGGATGTCATTCATCCTTTATCCATTGCCATCGCCATTCCATTAACGAGGGAAGGGGTCTTGCATATCGGCGAAGTGTTCTCCAACCAATCACATGGTTTCTTTAATTTTTTTAGTTATTCCATTGTATCTAGTTATTAAGTGTTTAGTTATTGTTCAAAATCTTATGTGGTAGTGATCTAGCAGTGATGTGACAATAATTTAGTTAATGGAGGTTGTGATTTTGAGAATCAAAATTACATCAAAGAGAATTTATTAATTAGTCTTCTTATTGGAAAAGGCATTTAGTTACCATAACTATAATATATTAAAAAATATTATGACTTTAGTTACAATAACTATAATATATTAAAAAATATTTTGACTTAACACGTCATTAAAGTAACTCGCCATGTAAATTGGTAAATGATAAATATGGTTCGTTAAGACATGTATGATCTATTTAGCATATTATGATCTACTATGATTCACCACATACAATTAAGACCCAACATGACTGTTAAGACCCACTAAAACATATATGATCTATTAATTGCACATTATGATCTACTATGACTTACTACATCCTCATATAACCCTTTAGATCCAATATGAAGTCAATCATGGTGCATTAGGAGGTGTTATGGTACGATTCACTAGGTTGTTTGTAATTGCCTAGCGTCCCGATGACATGGCACATTTTCCGGAGTGATGGGGCGTGACACACTGGCCCACCATGAGAGTGAAAGGTGTGTGTGTGTGTGTGGGGGGGGGGGGGGGGTAGTTGCATGGGCGTCGAGAAGGTCTAAATTTTCATGTGAAACTATTATACACAGGGGTGTGAATTTTTTACACGACCCGGAAAAACAACACGACTCTAACACGAAATTTGAGGGTTTGTGTTCAGTCTAAACATGTTCGGGCCAGTTTCTGGTTGAACCCTTTAGCTAAACAATTCGGGTTGGCGGATTGACCCCTTTAACTCATTTATATTATTTTTTAAGATATCTTTTGTGTCATAAATTAAATTGGGTGGGTACTTTGTTGTATAATTATAACTTAAAAAAGGTGACATAAGATTTAATAAGTAAAAGTAATTGTATTATATATATATATATATATATATATATATATATATATATATATATATATGTGTGTGTGTGTGTGTGTGTGTGTTTTTGTTGTAAAAAATAATCTTAATATATTAATCAACAAAAAAATAAATAAGAAATTTGAGTTAAAGGGGTCGTGTTTGAATTTATATGTATGACACCATTTTCACAATAAAGTATAGGGAGAGAAAATAAATAATAATGTTTTCATTAATTATAAATAATATTACTTTAGATAATTCTTATGACTGAACTATCTTTTTTTAAAAACCTATAATATATTTATTTAGAGTAAATTGCTAAAATCGTCCCTGAGGTTTGGGCATATTTGCCATTTTCATCAAAAACAACCTTATTGTATCATACAGTCCTTCATTTTTTGGATTTTTTTGCCATTTTCATCCAAATGTCTTACTCCTTTGCCAAAATCGTTCCTGAGAAAAATAGGGATGAGCAAATGATACCGAACAACATTTATCCCAACTCGTGATTAAAAAAATAATTAATGTTGAGAAAAATAATAAAGAAAATAATAATTATTATAATATTAAAATAATAAAAGTGTTAAAAAACTATATATTATTATAATAATAAAAGTAATATTTATTAGGTTGGCTTTTTAAATATAAACAACTAGGCTTGAACCCCGTGTATTACACGGGTTGGATAAATGTAATTTTATATATTAAATAATAAAAAGTTATATCTTTATGAACCCCGTATATTATATGGGTTAAATAAATGTAATTTTATATATCAAATAATATATTATATGGGTTAAATAAATGTAATTTTATATATCAAATAATAAAAAAATATATATCTTTAAAAACCATGTGTATTACACATATTAAATAAATGTAATTTTGTATACTAACTATAAAAACGTCGTATCTTTAAAAAACCCGTGTATAATCGGGTTGAATAAATCTATCAAAGAATAAAAAATTGCATCCTTAAAAATCCCGTGTATTACACGTGTTGAATAGATCTAAAAAAGAGTTATATCTTTAAAAACCAGGTGTATTACACAGATTAAATAAATGTAATTTTGTATATTAAATTCTAAAAACGTCGTATCTTTAAAAAACCCATGTATAATCGGGTTGAAAAATCTACCAAATAATTAAAAAAAAATATATCCTTAAAAACCCCGTGTATTACAACACATGTTGAATAAATCTAATTTTACATAGCAAATGATAAAAAAGTTATATCTTTAAAAACTTCGTGTATTACACAGGTTATATAAATGTAACTTTGAATAGTAAATAATAAAAAAATATTTTTAAAAACCCCGCGTTTTACACGAGTTGAATAAATATAATTTTGTATACCAAATAATAAAAAAGTTATATTTTTAATAAATTAGGATAACATTTAATTTTAATTTATTATTTATATATTTAATATAAGATAAGTAGGAAATAGAGGTATTTATTTTAAAAATATATTAAATTTATAATTTAGATTTGAGGATAATATTTTATTAAAGTATGATAAGATTTAATATTAATTTATTATTTATTTATTTAGTTAATATAAGATAAATATAAATTTGAGGGTACCTTCAATGAAAGACACGTGTCTAAAAGCTAGTTTCTTTTATTATAGTATATAGATATAGATAAACAATATACAATGCTAAAATTATTAGAAATTTTGATTTCCATATCAAAAGTTTTCTAATTTCCCTCCTATGCGCACTAATTAATTCAAAAAATTTATAGTTCCCTCCTATACGCACAAATTAATTCAAGTTTCTTAAAGAATCAAGACTTCACACCCTCTATTTCAATGTAAACTCATACCCATCTACTACTGGTTCATCCGCTATTTCATCAAATTTTCTATTCGTTTTCTAAATTTTGGTGTTTATTAATGTTTTAATTGCAGGAAGATATAAACTTGCTCAAGAAAGATGCTCGAAATACTTCGTTGGAATTAATCCGCACGGTTGTCTCATGAACGGAGACCTCCGACGTCTCTTGCTACTTTCAATTTCAACCAGACGGCCATCCTTTTGTCAGTGTTCTTTCCGTCTGTTAACTGTTCGACGAAATGCCAATTAGAAACTTTTTAAAAAATTAGGGTTTTTATTTTTTATTTTTTCAGTTTCGAAATACTCCGAGTTCATAAATTAAATGACAAAATTGTTTATATGATAAGAAATCACATATAATGGTTGTACTTGATTTGCTATAACTAAATTAGTTGGGTGTTTTTTATTGTTTATTTTATTTTTTTAAAGGTGAAGGTACTAAATGATTCAAGACCTATTATCGGACCATAATCTTTCTGAGTCTTTTGTCAATACTTTGTCCTTTCTGCTTTTCCATACAGGGGAGTTCATAAAACATTGCTTTTCTATATAGGTGAGTTTTGCACATGAACTGTTTGATAATTTGTTTAGGGCTTTATGATTTCTTTTTAAGTAATTACAGTGTTCATTGTGTTGAACACATAAGTTAATTATAACGAGCATTGTTGGGATTGGGATAGAGGTTTTAAACAAATGAATTTTTTTAGCAAAATATATTGGCTTGTGTCTAGTGGTGCAGATGAGCCGAGTCGGGCCTGAACTTGACTAGGCTTGAGCTTGAACTTGGCTCGGATCGGGCTTTATTTCTAAAGTTTGAGCTCAGCTCGTTTATTACTTATTAATTAATTTATATATATTATGTAAATTATTTTTATTTAAATTAATATATAACATTATATATATATATATATTTATAATTTTATAAAATAATAATAATAATAAAAATAAAAATAAAAATAATAATTCTTTAAATATATGCTTGATATATTAATTAAAATCTATATAATTGATGGTCTTGTTTAGGCTCACGAGCTGGCTCGAGCTCTATAAGTGAAGCTTTGGCTTGTTTACTAATACTAAACAAGCTTATTTTTAGGACAGGGCTGGGGCTCGGGCTGGAGTTCGTGTAAGCTTTGCTCGTTTGGAGCTTTTTTTAGTCGATCTTGAGTATAGGATCGTTTACATCCATAGTTATGTGTATTTCATGCATCTGATTAATAGACAAACGGCCTCAAAAAATCAATCTGGTTAATATATTGAATAATAAACTTGAGATGCTTTTATATTTTGTTTTCATTTAACTTAGTCAAGATTTTTTGTGCTTATACCTCTTAGGTTATTTTTAGTTATAGAGGTGAATATAATGAGATATGATAAGGATGCACACAATTGTATATGTATTGAATTTCATGATTTAATTTATTTGTTGTAAGTTGTAATCATATATTTGAGTACTCGATTTGTCTACAATTTTTTGCATATCTAATTATGTTTTGTTTTGTTTTAGGTTTGGAGTTTTAAAGGACATAAGCCGAAAGTTGGTTGCACCATGGTTAAATGATTTATAACCATTCTAATGGTATGCTTACTATAGTTTCTACTTATCTGTTTTTTATGTCATACATATACATTAGTAGAAGCGGAAATATGACGATGTCAGTCCGGTTCGGTTACAGGTCAAAATGGGTCCTTGCCCAAATAGGTAGCTTTTAGTACGGATTCATAATCAATTGAGCGGTTCGTTATGTGCTGAAAATACGGGTCATAACTTTGATACTGGACAAAATATGAGAAGGAGATCCTTAGCGGGTCAAGTAAACTTCTAACTGAAGATCTTTTTTTTTTTAAGAAAGAACAAACAATTCTTATGTATTGAGGTATGTGTTTCTATTTTCTATTTTGCTAACTCTTGTTATACGTCAAGTTTTGGGACCCAAGGGACATGGTATACTTATTAAGTTCTAAACAGTTTTAGAGTCACAAAACTTGATATATGGACTTATGTGAAATGATATGCTTATTGAGTACGAAATAGTTTAGGGACATGAAATTATGCATGTTATATATCCAAACAAATGCTTAAATTCATATATTAGGATTAAATTCTGATTTTTACGATTTATTTTATTTAATTGTTGTCTCAGGTTGGGAAACAAGTAGAAGAATACTCGGCTGCGGATATGGATGGCATTCGCGAAGATTGGTCGACTTATGCATTTGCAGTTACCTCTATTTTTGAGTGACAAATCGTATTTTAGGTGTTGACGATGTATTGACAAACAATTTTTTTTTTTGTTAATGTTAAAGTATTTGTAGTATACTTGACAAATGATTATGTAATGGGTTGTTTTGGTTTATATATATATATGTGTGTGTGTATTTGTTTTATGAAAAAGATTTATTGTTTTTGTTATTATACATGTATCCAGGGCAAATTAGTAATTCTATAAAAACAAATTTGAACAATTAAAAGCATGACACGCGTAAATGAATGTCATACGTATGTATCATAAATGCTTGTCATGAACGTGTGTTATTAAAAAGTGTCATAAAATGAGTGTCATGAATGTGTGTCATTAAAAGGAGTCATAAAATGAGTGTCATTAAATGTATGTCATAAATGTGTGTCATAAAAACATGACACACAAATGCATGTCATGTTAATTTTATGACTCCTCAATCAACGACACGCTTTTGCGTGTCATAATTACCATTTTATGACACACAATATGCGTCAAGAAATGTGTATTTTCTAGT
>JARYGA010028455.1:0-21355 GCA_030545235.1 Helianthus tuberosus | reverse complement strand
GCCCAATCTTTGGAACTGGCAATCCTGTTTTAAGTCAGACAGTAAGCTGAACACGGGGATGTGCCCACTCAACACGCCCCGTGCCCAAGTTTCAGTTACTGAAAACAGAACCGTAAGATCCCAACGGTTGGTAATTTCTGACACAAACATGAGAGATACTGATATTTTTTACTTTCGGCACTCTTATGATACGTGGTGGTCCTCATAAAGATTTAGAATGTTATTTTCTAAATAATAAGCCCCATTATATAGACCCATTGTTTTCCTGTAGCCTTAAGAGGGGCGAAAGTAAAAATAATCCCTATTTCTCCCTCGAATGCTCTCAACCGGTCCTTCTAGGAGAAATGCTTCTTGATGAACTATTTCATTTGGAAGATCTAATTCTTAATTGGTTAAAAGAACTTAAGATGGATTTCAATAATTCATCTCAAGATGATACCCAAGAAGAATTGTTGGGATCGCATTCGAATAAAAACAACTCCGTTCTTCCCGATATTACCTCTAACTCTAGCAAAGACTTGGGCGATAGTCGTCCCTGTGTCGATTGTGCCGTGAAAGACTCCCCATCGACTTCGTTCGGTGCATACATAGACCTGAGCGATTCGGCATACACCTTCTTAAATGAGAGCCCGGGAAAGGGTTGGACTTGTCCACCTACAATTAGCATAGGAATCACCCTCACCGATAACCTCTTGCGTTCTCATTTTAGCCTAGAGCAATTAAGGTATCTTAGGCACTTTGGGGTTGTTCCATCCAGTAAGGAACCACCCAATCCGGATAAGTTCCTTAGAAATAGACGAAACTTCATAAACAGCCTCTAGACACAGGGCCGTGTCCAGGTCAGCACGCCCCGTGTCCACCAAAAGATTCCTTTCTGACTTTATGTCAGAATACGGACAAAATGTGTCAGGACCTTTCCTACACAAGGGGCCGTGTCCAGCCGACACGGGGCCGTGTGCAGCGTGCTGTCGTTTTCTATAAATGCAGCCACGAATCCTGCACATTTGGACCATTCCACGAATCCTGCACATTTTCAACAACCATCTTGTCCTTTCCTCTTTTGTCCACTACCTTCTTCTCCATCTCTTTCACCTCAACACCTCCATTAGAGCTTGAGATCAACATGATCCCAAGCTTTATTGTAATGTTTGTTAGGTTTTTGTTCAAGGAATCTTGTTAAAAATAAGTTTTGCAACATTGTTTTAAGTTATTTCTGCTAAAAAATGCTTTAAAAGTTGAAAAAATAATTTAAAACCCCGAGATTCCTTGTTCTAAAAATCTGCAGAAAGGTGAACACGGGGCCGTGCTCACTGAGAACGGGGCCGTGTCGAGGGTACTGTTTCATTAAAATAAACCCTTTTCCGTTTATTTTCGTAGAATGTCAAGCCAAAACAGTGGAACCTCTTCTGCGCACTCCAGAAATAGCCGAAGGGAAAGAAGGTCTTCAATTGAAGCAACTCTCGTTCGCTACGTGATGGCATTACGTGAGGCTCTTGATGAGATGACATCGGTAGAGGAGGTCCTCATAGACCGCATAAATTATCTTACGGTGGGGTTGGAAAACTGTTTTCAAGAAATCAACCTCTTGCACCAGAGGTTGAACTTTCTTATGACACCTCCCATGGAACCAATCCTCCCTCAAGAGGATTGGAACCTAGCACTTGGAGTCAACAATCCCACCGGATGGGATGACATTCCAGCGGAGCCACCTCTTGAAAATCTACAAGAAGTCCCGGTGGAGGTTGCACCCCCTCAAACCAATGCCAATGAACCCGCTTTTCTTCTCCCAAGGGAGATAGAGGAATGGCTCACCGACGTATGAGGGACACATGTCCGGAGGAAGAAGTTCTTCGTGCCACACCCAACCAAGAGAATTATCTTTTCGGAAATTTTGCTATTAGAATAAACTTAGGCTAGAACTTCTTGGTTTAGACTTCTTATGCTTCTTTTGACCAATTTATGTAGAATTTTAACTTAATAGGACTATTATGTAATTTTCTCTATTTAATGGAATGACGGTTTTAGTTAAATTGGTGTTTGGATGATGTTGTAATGGGTAAAACACACTCAGGATGGTGAAGGATACCAAGGAAAACTTGAACCAGCACCCCATGCACAAAAACAGGGCCACCCGACAAATTTTTCTTGGTTACAACAAGTTCAGCACGGACCGTGCCCGCCCAACACGGCCCCGTGCTGCACAATCTGCAGGAAATGCCCAGTTCAGGTAACTGGACACGGGCTGTGCTCACCCAACACGCCTCCGTGCCCAGACTTCTGTTTTTTTTACTCATTTTTGTTACTAACGATCTGAACACGGGGCCGTGCCCGGACACCACGGGGCCGTGTCCAAACGCCCAGTAACATAATTTTTTGCTTTTTCACACCTTTTTACACATTCAATCACATTCAATCAACCTAAAAACTTATTTTTGGGACACATTGAGGACAATGTGTAATTTAAGTGTGGGGGGGATGCTAAAACCTTGAATCTTGCAAGTCCTAATTACAAGCCTTACACAAAACTCTATTGGAACCGCAAATCACCCCAAATTTTTTTGAAAAGTTTTCAATTTTTTTTACTTGTCTAGGTTTAATTTGGGAGTTTCAAGTTCTAAAAAGGTTATATTTTTACAAATTTACAACCGATAGCGTCGTGATAAAAAGAACCAACATAAGAAAATTATGAAACGGCATAACAAGTTTAGTTAAAATTTGATTATATACTTGATCACATAAAAACCCATTCTCACAAAAAGTGAGTTTTGAGCCTTTATTGAGCATACAAATACATATCTTTAAACTAATTGCTCATTTTTCGTTTCTTGTGTGAATAGCCGCTTGGTTCTTACGACTCTAGAACTTGCCACGACAATACATTCCCGGTCCTTACCAACTTAAACCCAAGTAAGTAAATGATGGAGGCATTAGGACTAACCCTTTTTATTTCTACACCATTATTTTTCTTTTTTTTTTTTACCACCTACCCAAAATCCCCCTAGTTAACCCATTTGAGCCTAAACCTTTTCATTTCTTAACCCAAAACAATCACCCTTTTACCCACCAAAACCTTTTTCATTTTAAACCCTTTATTTTAGTAACAAAGCTCGGTTTTCTTATGACTTCCTTATAATAAAAAAAATTGATGATGAAGCCAAAAATAAACAAACAAGTTTATCAAAAACAAATTTGTTTGAAGAATTGCTTCATCAAAATAAAAAGTTATGAAAAAATAAAAAGTCTCACGAAAACCGATGCTTTTTACGCCTTTCGCCCTTTTCTACTAACCACTAACCCAACCACCTACCTTTAACCCAAGCCTAACCCTTCACCCTAAAAGTCCTCTTGATATTTACAAGGGTATATAGTTAAAAAGGAGGATGACTGATTGCTTGGCAAGCTTATGGTAGGAGTAAGTTCCATGCCGCTCTCGAGTGTTTCACAAAAATACATTTTCGGCCGAGTGTTGAGTGATCTCCCGTGAGGTATGTGAACTTGTATATAAATGGAATTTTAAAGAGGCATGTTATGCCCTAATAAGTAATTTATTTTATGTAATGTTTTAAATAAATCATGACGAATAGGATTGTAAATAAAATAAAAATAAAACTTAATAAAAAATCTTGGGAATCCCGACACTCTATGACAAGCCCAAAAACCTTCTCTTCTACCCATTCAATTTGGGAGTGTAAAGTCACATTATAAAGAGTTTTGCTTGAGGACAAGCAAAGATTCAAGTGTGGGGGTATTTGATGTGTGCAAAATGCAACATATAAATTACATCAAATGTGGCATAAAACTAACATTTTTTTAGTACTAATGTTGGAAAAAGTGTGTTTTTGTCTTCCTTTTATATTTTCAGGATTAAATGAGCTCAAATGAACAAAAGAAGCAAAAAGGCAGCTAAATCTAACATAAATACATGAAAAGGAATAAACGTGGCATGCCCGACCCCCGACAGCATCTTCCCAAGCAAAAACAAGAGAACAGAAGGCTGAACACGCCCCGTGCTCAAGTGTCTGCAGAAAAGACAAAGTTGTAGAAGCTTCTATCACCCACCACGGGGGCGTGCCCAGTGGATACGGGGTCGTGGTTAACTCTAAGATTCACATAATCTGGGGAAATCTTGATAGTACAGATACGTTTCTGCAGACGGGGTCGTGTCCAGCGGACACGGGGGCGTGGTCAACTAATGCAGACAAACTACAATTAATGAAGAAAGAGAAGGAGGGTGGACACGGGGCCGTGCCCGAGCTACTGTTCAGGCTATAAATAGGGGTGCTTGGCTCATTTGCAAACCATCCCTTGGCACACCACCTCTCTCACACTTCACCCACACTCCACACTCCACCACCATAACACCATCATCCACCACCATCATCCATCATCCATCATAGAGTGTGTGAGTCGTCTCGGGATCCAAGATTGATCGTAAGAGTTCTTGACAATCAAAGGCCATGTTTGCCTAAGTCTCTTAGATCGCTTGGTGAAGACAAGTGTCTAGTGTAATACTTTTTATTTTCAATCTTTTTGCACTTTTTATTTGGTTATGTATTAATGACTTTAATAACTAGTTTCTTATATTGAAGGTGATTCTTCCTTATCGTTTGTCCGTGGTGTCTTGGCATTATTTTATTGTCTATATAAAATAAAAGATTTTCACCATTCATATCTCCACGGTCTATATGGAGGTATGTTGGCTACCTGATCGAGGGTTAAGGGAACGGTTTGGTAAGAGTCTTGCCTTGTTCAGTGTATAGATCCTGCAAGGACCTGGGTCAAATTTAGTAGGACCTCCTTCGATACCCATTGGTATTGGATGGCGGGGGTCCAAACTCTTTGATCCCCTCATATGTAAGCTACTATTAAAACTTTAACCCGGCTACTTAGGACTGTATCCCTGCTGACTCAGACTACTTAGCCGAGGGTAACGTCACCTTCAAAAGAGGGGCCTACCACATTATGCATTAATAACTTAATTAATTATGTTTCAATAATCCGACCCTTTAGGATTGTATCCTTGCTGACTCAAACTACTGGGTTGAGGGTAACGTCACCTTCAAAAGAGGGGCCTACTACAATAACTAAGATAATCTCTTAAAAAGTGCAAAAGTGCGGCAATAATCAAAGGTTATACTACACACGAGTCGGATCCAAGTGATTCATCTTGTCTATTTGTTTTTTATTTTATTTTATTTTTCAGCATTTTAGTTAGTTTTATTTTTCTTGTTTAAAACCCTTTTTTCTAACTTTTGATTTGATTAGACGTTGAGGATAAACCGGTACTAAAAGCTCTTGTGTCCTTGGACGACCTCGGTATCTTACCAACACTATACTACGCTCATGATGGGTGCACTTGCCCATATGTGTGTTTAGTGTTAGTAAATATCGTGTTTTATAAATTTAAAACTTGGCTAAAAAGTGTAAAAGGGCTTAAATTATACATTAAAAACTATACACACTTACGCACATCATTATCCTGCAAATGACATGAGTCACGCTGAGGTAGGTAAAACGAGATTTCACAACAATCGATGCTTAGTCTAATGAGACTCACAACTATTAGCGCTGCAAAAGAAGTCACATGTCTTCGCATTCCCCCTACTTCATTAATGGCGATTATGCTATGTTCGACACTCCATGGTAATGTCACTTAACAACTGGCTATCACACAATATTCCAAGTAAAGTCCTTGAATTTCTTTTGTTGAAATTCTGACTTTTGCATATAGTGAGTAGGTTTTCATACCCCTACTCCTCCTAGTGGTCATTGTATCACAAGAATTTTGTCACACCCGCTTGTAGCGGAAGGACGAGGTGTGATCTGATTGGTTTTCATTGCATAAATCAAAATAAGTGAACATACTAAATGAATAAAACATGCTTCAATGCCATTGCCATAATTATTTCAAAAGAACACAACATGAGTTAAGTGTATCGGTTACAAACCATTGACTAAAAATAAACGGTCATTGTTTCATACATCAAAATGAAAGTTTTAACTACTAAGGTTTTGACTACAATATTGCCGCAAAGAGGCGGTATATAACAGGCAAACCCTTCAAAAGATGGCATGGAGTCTCGATACTTGTTTTATTGTCTGAAATTCCCGACATGGTCCATTAATTCCCTGAAATACATGTTAAGTTGAAAACATCAAAAAAAGTTGGCGAGTTCATGCAGTTTAGTTGTAAAAGATGAATTTGTAAAATGTATGATGTAGTATGTAAAGCGTCAATGAAATCGTTGATCATTAATGTTTTGCAAGGACATTAATATGTGTGATGAAATAGGAAGCAATCCAAACCTAGACGATTTTGTGTCGACTATCCTCGACTGGGACACAAACGCACTCTTTTGTATGGGTCCATGACCAAGAGTGGGGCTCGCCAAAACCCATTAGATTTAACCCTTTGTACCTAGGTCCAAACTGGATTAATGGTGCATAGTTGTATAACCCTATTCGCACATGATCTATGGTGTTTCATTCCTTGACTTATCATACTATTGAACATGTATTTTCCCTGATCGTTCTAAAGTTGAAAAGCTTTTAAAATTAAGGGGGGACATGAACTCACAGAATTGCGTCCGTAAGTTGTATGTACTGTAATCTCACGTGCGGTCGTCTCGAATTGTATCACGACCTACAAACGTCCTAGATTTATTAGACACTTCGGTCTTTGTAATGACTCATGTACAAGTCTTCTATCTTGAATATGTATTAAGACTTGTATGTATTTATTATTCGTTGCATTGTGTCTTAGATGTATTAATTGATAAATGTTTAATATATATTTCGCCAAATATATATACTCTTGTATCTTGTGAGTTGTATCATAATTGTATAATTATGTTTTCACCAAGTGTTGGTGATGTAAGTGGGTCTATAATTGTACGTATAGGAATACGTATATCTTTATATTCATTATACATGATCTTGTGTTCTTATAATATATATATATATATATATATATATTAAGACATATTTCATATGAATATATAATCTATGCTTGGTAAAAGGTATAAAAATCATCTTAAAAATAATCTATTTTTAAGACTAATTCTAGAAATATATAATTGTAGTCTTTCACCAAAATAATACATTTTAGATGTATATATATATCTTTATATACTTCAAAATAATACCTTTTTAAGATAAACAAATGTGTAATATATTTTGTATACTTTTAAAATATATATGGTCACTTGTTCGGTTTTGAAAATGTAGTTTACCAAGCTTCGATATATTATATATTGTAGTCCGAAACACTTATATAGTCTGTTTATTTGTCCATATGTCCGATCTGTCCATAAGTTGTATCCGGGTATCCGAATCATCCGTAATTTGTATTCAAGGTGTGTTTATATGTATTCTTGTAAGTATTTATGTGACAACCCGAATCTTTAAGGTCAGCACTCTTTGAAATTCCTCAAACCGTGTGTCTCTGTGTTTATTTATTTATCTTGTGCTCGTTTAACACTCCTTTATACATTTTGGCATGAGGCCCAAACCGAGCTTGCACACACACTTATGATTGCGATAATCATACTTAGTTAACCAAGCCCATCTATATATTTATTGTCACACCCCCAAAATCCACCATGCGGAGTACCACCGCTTGGAGGCGTGACGTGACCAGGATCGAGCCACCCATCATGTTGAACATCGTAATTAAGTAAATAAGACCAACCACAATATGATTGGTGACCAAAGCTAGTTAACCATATTTAGTTTAAACAGCGGAAGCATAAAAGTAAATCCAAAATCATAAGTCCATAGTTTATAAGTTAAAGTTCAAAACACAAGTTTAATAAGTTCATAAGGATTTAAATAATAAGCACGGAACATAACAGTCCGTACACCACAACGACTCCTTCCTCTTGCAAGCTCCAAGCGTTTAGCAACCTGTAAGGCATGTAACAACGAGTCAACAACAAAGTTGAGTGAGTTCACGTTTGGTTGTTTAGTTTTAAGTTGTTTCTGAAAAACGTGGTTTGACTTTCGTTGGCTTAATTGCTGTGGGGGTTACCCCGTAGTTGAAAGTATGTTTAACCAGTTCCTTTTTCATTACCCAAACCATAACCATAATCAGTGGGGGCTTTCCCCGTTTGAACTACTAGACGGTATGATATCGACTGCTACGCAAATAAGTTGTGCCCTATATCAGTGTGTATCATCACTGACAATCTGCCATAGTCCATTAGTACACGCCCGTCCGACTGGCACGGTGTGAGGTTTGTTAAACCTAATAGCGCTATTAACTAATGACCCGCTCGCCAATGGCCTCGGCGATTAAGTCGATATAATTTGAGGGACTTCATGATAGAGTTTTGTCTAGCTAGTTTTAAGGTTGTTGTCCTGCACCAGGAGGACGAACGTACGTATTCTGCACCAGGAGAATTCGTAGGATTAATAATGGCATCCTATCTATGGAGGATGGCCGTACATATATTCCCAAGGGGATATGTAGATTTAGTTTTAAATTCTTTAACCCATTCCCAAACCACCGGGAATCCCATGCCTTGTAGAAAGTGTGAACTCACCTCGGTTTGCTTGGTTAGATTCTCAATATAGCTAACAGTCAAGGTCGGTCAATCACGTCCTAGTATGATTTACCAGTTAGTCATTTAGTGGCTTTCAAATAGAACACAAAGTTCCTACACGTATCTATCACACAACATGCATCACTTTAACGGTTTATGCCCATCTAAGTTTCCCATCCATTCCCCACTCAAAATCAAACATACGATAATGCACATAACATATATAACATGTTAGATCATTCATAGATAGCATACTCGACATTTAGACACGCGAGTCACAACTTATGTCATTTCAGCATTTATATTCAAAACCGTCTGTTTTCAGACATTTTAATAAAATAGTTAAATTATTCCAAAAATTCCCAAATTTTTACAGGATGTCTTAAACGTTCCATATTTTATTGTGTAAAAATATTGGGGTCTGGTTCATTACCAATATTTTATAAAAATTCATATTCCGTACTGAACTCAGATTTATGTATTTCTGACCACAGTCCATGGAACAATTTATTAAAAATTCATCGAGTGTCTGATTTACGAAATTCCAGTGGGGTAATTACAAATGCATCGGTTTTCATCTACTGTACAAATTTCATGGTCCGATTCATCAAAAAACTCAGGTTATGACTGAAAGTATAACACCCATTTATTGCTGTCAAAATTCAGCTTAAGTTGTTGTTACAAATCGACACTTTAAAAATAGTAAACGAAGTCCAAAAATTACGATTCTGGTGCCATTAGAACCGTATTTCATAATAACATATTTTAGATTCAAAATATCGGTTTTTTGTTGAGTTTATGTTCTGTTTACAGCCAACTGTAGTTGGCTGTAAAACCGGGACAGATTCTGTTTTCACTTTCTAACTTACTAACTTGTGTTCGATTGATTCCGTTAATCATGTTTAGTGACCACAACAACATCACATATTAATATTAATCAGCAAAACATCAGATAATCAACCAATAATCATAATCACACAAGATCTACATGATTTATTCTAATATTCATCCATTAACCACCTTGTTCATCACTTTAGTAGACTTTTAGTTGGTGATCTTATATGTTAGTGATTTTCAACCGACGAAACTCTTATTAACCACTTTAGAATAGATCAAGAAGATGTTTAGAGTCACTTACTACTTGCTCGAGGCTAGGGAAGAAACTAGTCGAAAAACGGGTGGTTAAAAGCGTCGTAGTGAGGTCCTTGGCAACCCGCAAGCACCGGGCTTCCTCGTGCGTGATCCTTCACACTTGTATGCAAGTAGAATGCCTCGAATGAAATTGAAAAATGGATGGATGTGGGTGTGTGGTTGCAGCCGTGAGTTCAAGAGAAGGAAGGGAGGAGTTTGATTTTTGTTAAGTGGTTTGTGAAGTGTGTGTTTATCCCCTTGGTTCTATATATAATTCATATCACATGTTTAACCACTAGTTAATGTGTTCACTAGATATATGACATGGGGGATTAAAATAATAAAGGTTGTAAGTTGGTGTCCCCTATGGGGAACCGAACTTGGTTAAGGGGAGGGGTAATCGGTTCATTTAGTGTGTTGTAAATTGTAACGGGTGTTAGGGTATTCGGGGACCCTAACTGGCTCAGAAAAAGAAACGCGATGTCATTTTCAATATTTTTAGGTTCCGTGTAGAGTCCGGTTGTTCGGTTGGCTATTACTCCGTTAAAGTGCTAAATTAATTCGTAACGTGTCCTATTTATATATTTTTTTGTAACGTTTTTAATTTCTAACACTTAGGAAATCATTACGGACTATTTAATGACATTTCTGTACATTACTAGTGTATTGACAGGCGCATGTAAATATAACACAGATATCAGGAAGCAATTACGTAGTTCCACACAGTCGTCAAGCACTTTAGTTATTATTAATAAACTGTACGGTTACATGTAAATTTGAGGGTTGTCAAATCCTCCCCCTGTTAAGAGAATTTCGTCCTGAAATTTAGCGCGTGGTTACTGAGGAAGCTAGTTAAGTTGCGTTGTTTTCCTGATTTTCCTGGGGTGTCACGTCATCCCTCCGTTGGTTTGGAATTTCGTCCTGAAATTCTGCAGTAGCTTCAGCCTCAGTAGTGGTTGCGTTTTTCTTAAACAGCTGGGGATACTTGAGTTTCATTTGGTCTTCTCGTTCCCAGGTATACTCTGGGCCACGACGAGCATTCCAACGAACTCGGACTAGAGGTATCCTGGTACGCTTGAGGATCTTAACATCTCGATCCGTAATCTCTACTGGTTCCTCGACGAATCGCAGCTGGTCGTCGATAGTGAGTTCCTTAAGAGGAACTATGAGGGTCTCGTTTGACAGACACTTCTTCAGATTTGACACGTGGAATACGTTGTGAACTCCGCTGAGTTTTTCGGTTAGATTCAACCTGTAGGCTACCTTGCCAATTTTCTCAATGACTTCGAATGGTCCGGCATAACGCGGATTGAGCTTGCCTCGTTTGCCAAAGCGGACTACACCTTTCCAAGGTGAGACTTTGAGTAGCACTCAATCCCCAACCTAGAGCTCGAGTGGTTTTCTTCCCTTATCAGCATAGCTTTTCTGTCGGTCACGAGTTGCCGCCATTCGCTGTCGTATCTGAGCAATTCTCTCGGTGGTATCTACCACAAGTTATGGGCCAGTGATTTGGCTGTCACCAACTTCTGCCCAACAGAGAGGTGATCGGAATTTGCGTCCGTACAATGCCTCAAATGGAGCGGCCTGAATGCTGGTGTGGTAGCTGTTGTTATATGAGAACTCCACTAGCGGGAGGTGCTTTTCCCAGCCATTTCCGAAGTCGATTACACATGCCCTAAGCATGTCTTCAAGGGTTTGGATGGTGCGTTCAGATTGCCCATCCGTCTGTGGGTGATAAGCGGTGCTCATATCCAAACGTGAGCCAAAAGACTTGTGCATAGCTTGCCATAGTTCAGACGTAAAACGCGCGTCACGATCAGAAATGATGGAGGTTGGCACTCCGTGCCTTGATACCACTTCCTTTAGGTAAATGTCTGCAAGAGTAGAAAACTTATCCGTTTCTTTGATAGCCAGAAAATGTGCAGACTTGGTCAGTCGATCTACGATCACCCAAATGGTATCGTTTCCGCGTTGAGATCTGGGCAGACCAGTAACGAAATCCATGGAAATTTGCTCCCATTTCCATTTTGGGATCTCTGGTTGTTGAAGTAGGCCTGATGGTTTCTGATATTCAGACTTGACTCTCGCACAAGTCAAGCACTTGCTGACGTAGGTTGCTATGTGGGCTTTCATGCCAGGCCACCAATACGTAGTCTTGAGGTCGTGGTACATTTTATCCGAACCAGGATGTACCAAATAACGAGACTTATGTGCTTCATCCATCACAAGCTCGCGTAAGTCTCCATAAAGTGGAACCCAGATGCGTCCGTTTACATAGTAGGCACCGTCTTCCTTTTGTTCTAGCCGCTGCCTCGATCCTCGTAGGGATTCAGCCCTAATGTTCTCTGCTTTCAATGCTTCAACTTGAGCATCACGAATTTGAGCGGGAAGGTTAGATTGGATGGTAAGCTGTAAAGCACGTACACGCTTAGGTAGGGTATCCTTTCGACTGAGGGTGTCGGCCACAGCATTGGCCTTGCCCAGATGATACTTGATTGCGCATTCATAATCGTTCAAGAGTTCGACCCATCGGCGTTGACAAATGTTTAACTCCTTTTGCTTGAAGATATGCTCAAGACTCATGTGATCAGTGTAAATGGTGCACTTGGTACCGTACAGGTAATGTCTCCATATCTTAAGCGCGAAGACAACCACTCCCAGTTCCAAGTCGTGTGTAGTGTAGTTCCTTTCGTGAACTTTAAGTTGGCGCGATGCGTAGGCAATGACCTTGTCACGTTGCATCAATACGCAACCAAGTCCTTGGATGGAAGCGTCGCAGTAAACCACAAAATCATTTGTGCCTTCAGGCAATGAGAGGATAGGCGCGCTACAAAGTCTATCCTTCAAGTGCTGAAATGCGGACTCCTGTGCATTACCCCAACGATAGGTGACACCCTTCTGAGTCAGTGAAGTGAGAGGTTGCGCAATCTTGGAGAAATCCTTGATAAACCTTCTGTAATATCCTGCCAAACCCAAGAATTGGCGGATTTCTGTTGGTGTTCGGGGTGCAGGCCAGTTCTTGATCGATTCAACCTTAGATGGATCCACATGAATTCCATCCTTGTTTACCACATGGCCTAAAAAGTGGACTTCGCGAAGCCAGAAATCACATTTCGAATACTTGGCATACAACTATTCTTTTCGAAGAAGTTCCAGCATAAGTCGTAGATGCTGCTCGTGTTCCTCCTGACTCTTAGAATAGATCAGGATATCGTCAATGAACACAATAACGAACTTATCCAGGTAAGGCTTGCACACTCGGTTCATGATATCCATGAAGACCGCAGGTGCATTCGTCAATCCGAAAGGCATAACTTAGAAACTCGTAATGGCCGTAACGAGTTCTGAATGCTGTTTTGGAGACGTCCTCCTCTCGGACTCTCAGCTGATGGTATCCCGATCTTAAATCAATCTTGGAGTAATAGCTCGACCCTTGCAACTGGTCAAACAAGTCGTCGATACGTGGAAGGGGATAACGATTCTTCACAGTCACCTTGTTGAGTTCGCGATAGTCAATACACATTCTAAAAATACCATCTTTCTTCTTCACAAACAAGACTGGAGCTCCCCAGGGCGAAGAGCTAGGACGTATAAAACCCTTTTCCAAGAGTTCCTGTAGTTGCGTGGACAGTTCTTCAAGTTCTGACGGAGTAAGTCGATAAGGTGCACGAGCTATTGGTGCTGCTCCAGAAGCTAGCTCGATTTGAAACTCGACTTGTCGATGAGGTGGAAGACCAGGCAATTCCTCAGGGAATACCTCAGGAAAATTGCGCACAATATGAATGTCTTCAATTCTCTTCTCTTCCATTGATGCGTCAGTAACGAGAGCTAGAATGGCAATGTGGCCCTTTTGCAAACACTTCTGGGCCTTAAGGAAAGAGATAATGCCTATGACAGCACCACTCTTGTTGCCATGAATCACGAGAGGTTCTTCACCAGAACGAGGGATGCGGACAATCTTCTCGTTGCAAAGAATTTCTGCTTGGTGTTGAGATAACCAATCAATCCTAATAACGACGTCAAAACTACCCATAACGATAGGAATGAGGTCGATAGAGAAAGTCTGACCAGTTAAGACGAGGTTACAGCCTTTAACTACGTGTGTGGCCTCGAGATTTTTTTTTACCGTTTGCTAACTCTACGATGTGCTTGGTGTTCAAAAGTGTTGGGGTACGCTTAAGCATCTAACTAACTTTTAAGGACACGTAACTAGTATCGGCACCCGAATCAAATAAAACAGTAACAAGGAAATCATCCAGAAGGAAACTTACCCATCACAACATTGGGATCGTTCCTTGCATCATCCTACCCAATCACGAACGCACGTTCCCTGGCTCCATTACCATTATTGTTTCCCCTTTTATTGTTTTCGTTCCCCTGGTTGTTGTTGTTGTTGTTCTGTTTCCGGTTTAATTGGGGACAGTTTCTCTTGAAATGACCTTCAGCACCACACTGATAGCATTCCTTGTTACCCTGCTGTTGTTATTGGTTCTGTGGGGGTTGTGGCTGCTGTTGTTGATTCTGATTCGCAGGACGTGAGCTCCTGCAATCTCTGGCTTTATATCCAAGCTTGTTACATCTCTGACAACGATCCTTGTTGCACGGCCAGCTGTGGTGCAAACTACATCGTTTGCACTTAGGGTGATTTCCCCTGTATCCACCCTGGCCTTGTTTTCCAGAAAACTGATGACTGGGGCTCCGGTGTTCATCTGTCTTTCGTCGTTGGGGCTGGGACTGAACTGGAGTGGAACCCCTGCCCGAATTTCCATCCCACTTGTGCTTGTCACTGCTGGGAGCACCAGTAGCATTAGTGCTAACACGCTTGGGCAGCTTGCCCTCTTCCACCGCCTGATCGGTGAGTCAGTGCGCCAAACGAATGACTTGCTGGATTGTGGAAAGGTTGGCCTCCATTACAGACCCTTGGATTTCCGGAACTAAGCCTATGAGGTATAGCTTGATTCGTCTAGATATGGGTCGTGACAAGTTAGGACATAAGTCAGCCAAGTTGTTGGACCTCTTTGTGTACGCCTCAATTTCTGATCCTTCCATCTTCAAACCATAATACTCTGTTTCAAGTTCCAGGATGTCATCCAGGTGGCAGAATTCTTCCTTA
The DNA here is from genome assembly GCA_030545235.1 of Helianthus tuberosus. Classification (NCBI taxonomy): domain Eukaryota; kingdom Viridiplantae; phylum Streptophyta; class Magnoliopsida; order Asterales; family Asteraceae; genus Helianthus; species Helianthus tuberosus. Next base: position 6,568 of record JARYGA010028455.1, on the reverse strand, counting down.
ATCAAATCCTTGAAGTCGCTCCAAAGGGTGGCATTCGCGTCTGCCAATCCGAGCATCTGGACTTGTGTGTTCAACCAAGAATACGCTTTCCCTTGCAACTTGCTGGTAGCGTACTCTACTCGTTTGCTGGCAGGGCTTTCACTCTCTTCGAATGCATATTCGATTCTTCGGATCCAGTGCAGAAGACCGATTGCCCCTTCAGTGCCGTCGAAAGTGGGAGGTTTGCATCCCAGGAACGCCCTGAAGATGCCCATGCGTGTTGGAGAGTGCATGGGTTGACTACTTGATTAGGTTGCTAAGGCTTCAGCAATCCGTTCGTTAATCAAGGTCGTCAGCTGACCCTGGGTCATGTCGAGACGACCACTCATGATCTTCATATTGAAGCAACGTAAGTGAGAAAGGTGTCGCGAAAGTACGTAAGTGTGGGACGACAATAGAGAGTAAGCACACAAGGTTCAAATAGCAATTATCACATTATCTAATGCACAGTGAGAACTATCTAACAGACAATATAACATAAATCATACCACTTATGGTGTCGAGTCTTGCACGTGGAGCGAAGCGTCGTTGTGGATCGTTGAGCACTGTACAGGTTATAGTCTGGTTTATCAAAAAGCTTTTCCCCTTTTTAAAACCAAGTTCACTATAACCAATGGCTCTGATACAAATATGTCACACCCCCAAAATCCACGATGCGGAGTACCACCGCTTGGAGGCGTGACGTGACCAGGATCGAGCCACCCATCATGTTGAACATCGTAATTAAGTAAATAAGACCAACCACAATATGATTGGTGACCAAAGCTAGTTAACCATATTTAGTTTAAACAGCGGAAGCATAAAAGTAAATCCAAAATCATAAGTCCATAGTTTATAAGTTAAAGTTCAAAACGCAAGTTTAATAAGTTCATAAGGATTTAAATAATAAGCACGGAACATAACAGTTCGTACACCACAACGACTCCTTCCTCGTGCAAGCTCCAAGCGTTTAGCGACCTGTAAGGCATGTAACAACGAGTCAACAACAAAGTTGAGTGAGTTCACGTTTGGTTGTTTAGTTTTAAGTTGTTTCTGAAAAACGTGGTTTGACTTTCGTTGGCTTAATTGCCGTGGGGGTTACCCCATAGTTGAAAGTATGTTTAACCAGTTCCTTTTTCATTACCCAAACCATCACCATAATCAGTGGGGGCTTTCCCCGTTTGAACTACTAGACGGTATGATATTGACTGCTACGCAAATAAGTTGTGCCCTATATCAGTGTGTATCATCACTGACAATCTGCCATAGTCCATTAGTACATGCCCGTCCGACTGGCACGGTGTGAGGTTTGTTAAACCTAATAGCGCTATTAACTAATGACCCGCTCGCCATTGGCCTCGGCGATTAAGTCGATATAATTTGAGGGACTTCATGATAGAGTTTTGTCTAGCTAGTTTTAAGGTTGTTGTCCTGCACCAGGAGGACGAACGTACGTATTCTGCACCAGGAGAATTCGTAGGATTAATAATGGCATCCTATCTATGGAGGATGGCCGTACATATATTCCCAAGGGGATATGTAGATTTAGTTTTAAATTCTTTAACCCATTCCCAAGCCACCGGGAATCCCATGCCTTGTAGAAAGTGTGAACTCACCTCGGTTTGCTCGGTTAGATTCTCAATATAGCTAACAGTCAAGGTCGGTCAATCACGTCCTAGTATGATTTACCAGTTAGTCATTTAGTGGCTTTCAAATAGAACACAAAGTTCCTACACGTATCTATCACACAACATGCATCACTTTAACGGTTTATGCCCATCTAAGTTTTCCATCCATTCCCCACTCAAAATCAAACATACGATAATACACATAACATATATAACATGTTAGATCATTCATAGATAGCATACTCGACATTTAGACACGCGAGTCACAACTTATGTCATTTCACCATTTATATTCAAAACCGGCTGTTTTCGGACATTTTAATAAAATAGTTAAATTATTCCAAAAATTCCCAAATGTTTACAGGATGTCTTAAACGTTCCATATTTTATTGTGTAAAAATATCGGGGTCCAGTTCATTACCAATATTTTATAAAAATTCATATTCCGGACTGAACTCAGATTTATGTATTTCTGACCACAGTCCACGGAACAATTTATTAAAAATTCATCGAGTGTCCGATTTACGAAATTCCAGTGGGGTAATTACAAATGCATCGGTTGTCATCTACTGTACAAATTTCATGGTCCGATTCACCACAAAACTCAGGTTATGACTGAAAGTATAACACCCATTTATTGCTATCAAAATTCAGCTTAAGTTGTTGTTACAAATCAACACTTTAAAAATAGTAAACGAAGTCCAAAAATTACGATTCTAGTGCCATTAGAACCGTATTTCATAATAACATATTTTAGATTCAAAATACCGGTTTTTCGTTGAGTTTATGTCCTGTTTACAGCCAACTGTAGTTGGCTGTAAAACCGGGACAGATTCTGTTTTCACTTTCTAACTTACTAACGTGTGTTCGATTGATTCCGTTAATCATGTTTAGTGACCACAACAACATCACATATTAATATTAATCAGCAAAACATCAGATAATCAACCAATAATCATAATCACACAAGATCTACATGATTTACACTAATATTCATCCATTAACCACCTTGTTCATCACTTTAGTAGACTTTTAGTTGGTGATCTTATATGTTAGTGATTTTCAACCGACGAAACTCTTATTAACCAATTTAAAATAGATCAAGAAGATGTTTAGAGTCACTTACTACTAGCTCGAGGCTAGGGAAGAAACTAGTCGAAAAACGGGTGGTTAAAAGCGCCGTAATGAGGTCCTTGGCAATCCGCAAGCACCGCGCTTCCTCGTGCGTGATCCTTCACACGTGTATGCAAGTAGAATGCCTCGAATGAAATTGAAAAATGGATGGATGTGGGTGTGTGGTTGCAGCCGTGAGTTCAAGAGAAGGAAGGGAGGAGTTTGATTTTTGTTAAGTGGTTTGTGAAGTGTGTGTTTATCCCCTTGGTTCTATATATAATTCATATCACATGTTTAACCACTAGTTAATGTGTTCACTAGATATATGACATGGGGGATTAAAATAATCAAGGTTGTAAGTTGGTGTCCCCTATGGGGAACCGAACTTGGTTAAGGGGAGGGGTAATCGGTTCATTTTGAACTAAATGATTAGGATATAGTTATGTTAAAATTAGGAGGTTAACTAGATATTAGTGTGTTGTAAATTGTAACGGGTGTTAGGGTATTCGGGGACCCTAACTGGCTCAGGAAAAGAAACACGATGTCATTGTCAATATTTTTAGGTTCCGTGTAGAGTCCGGTTGTTCGGTTGGCTATTACTCCGTTAAAGTGCTAAATTAATTCGTAACGTGTCCTATTTATATATTTTTTTGTAACGTTTTTAATTTCTAACACTTAGGAAATCATTACGGACTATTTTATGACTTTTCTGTACATTACTAGTGTATTGACAGGCGCATGTAAATATAACACAGATACCAGGAAGCAGTTACGTAGTTCCACATAGTCGTCAAGCACTTTAGTTATTATTAATAAACTGTACGGTTACATGTAAATTTGAGGGTTGTCACATTTATAACTTGGGGCCGGTGATACACTTGGGCCTAGGATTAGAACTTGTTCAGTATACTTGAAGCCCAAGGTTATGAATGTGTATATTAATATGATACGTAATTTATTAGTTACAAGTTTTGGCAAACCCTACACACCCTTATCCCCTATTACGAAGTACGGCAACAGGACCCCCCCCCCCCCCCCCCCCCCCCGGATCGTGATCATCATCACTATATTTCTCTTGGTTAGTAAATCTATGTTATGTTGATCCTTGTTTGTGCGAAACCTTGATTGACGAATTGTATATGTATGTGTTGTGATATTAAATAAGTGGTGTGGCTGGACATTAAGCCACGATTAGGAATAGTGTAATTGCTGGATTGACAGGATGTTATACTTGAATGACTTATTGAACCTCATGATATTAAGCTATGATTAGGAATAAAGTAATGATGAGAAACTGAAATATATTTGTGCGATGATATTGATTGTACTAGGGTTAGGAGTTATTATGTTAATGGATGCATGAGTTATTAATGTTATATTATGGTCCAATTGAAAACAAGTGACATTAATCAAATTGTCGGCCATTATATAAGAGTAGTCCACTTAAAATTTCTTGACTATTGATCTGCATGTGAAGTCTTGATCTAATCAAATAAAGATGTCATTAATAGTCTAGGGAATAACAATTTCATGGTCATTAGATATGTGGTAAAAGTTAAGTGATAACAGGAAGATGTTTATCTAAACGGGATATTCCAAACTATCTCAAACAGTCCGGGATCGAGGAAATGGAGAAAAACCGTCCATCTGGTTACGTTGGCCACTTTATGGAGGATCTGGATTGCCCGCAACAAGAAGACGTTCGATGAATGTTTCATCCCGGTCAAAAGAACTATCGAGAGTATCAAGGAGGATTCGTTTCTTTGGATGCGACATAGAAGGAAGGCAACGTCGTTAGAATGGGATAAATGGTCCAATTTTGATATTGTCGAATTGGTGTAATGCTGTCTTTCCTTTTGTTTTGTGTTGTTGGTTGTTGTTTGTTCCTTTGTTTCAGCTCCTTGTTGGGTTCTATATATATATATAGAAGTTTCGCCGTTCAAAAAAAAAAAGGAAGATGTTTATGATCAGATTTAATTGATTACATGATTTCTTGATGATGATGACTATGATAAATTTCGTTAATATTTGTATTTATATGGTGGGCCGATAATCCATTAAATGAGTATGTATGGTGGGCCGATACAAGTTAACTGGGTTACAAAAATTATAAGATGAAATTATTTATATATGGTTGGGCCGTGGGGGTGTAATCAAATAATAATAAGCCACTGAGATGATTTAAAAAAAAAGATGTAAGGCGGTTTACATACAAATCGGACCTGCATGATTATTAGTTGGATTTACTAAAGAGTTTTGGGTCATGTGAGGGTGGACCGTATGTAATCTGGGTAACACAGGGGATCCGGTTGTGATAGTGGGTCAGCTATGTAAATAATTGGGCCATATAACATAATTTGGGCAGTTCAATTAGGACTTAATTAGATGTATGTAATTGGGCCTCGGTTATGTTAGCTGGGACTTAACGATTAATACAATTCAATTGATGTAATGGGCCTTATTATGAAAACTATTATAACAGTAAGGTATTAATTGTGATGTATATTGAACATTAGGACCCAAACCATTAGTGCAAACTTAATGTGTGATTAACTGAATGTTGTGCCATACAATAATGTAGTTGAGATGGTGAAGCTGTTATGAACTAATATGTGTGTACTCAAATATGGACTCAATAACTTATGATAGGGTATGATGTGAACGTGTATTATGATTGATAGTAGGATTCGAACACTTGCCAAGACTTGCGTTATGATATGTGTTTTGTTTATTTGAAATCTATGTGATAAATGCAAAGAACACATGCGTCACGTGTCCACAAACTAACTGTAAATGGTAACCACACTAGGATCTGGTTGACCAATTTGGGACGGATAGTGAAACATAACATACCGAGCAAATCAAAGGTGAGTTCACACTTTCCACAAGGCATGGGATTCCCAAGGGTTGGGAATGGGTAAAGGATTTAAACTGAAACTAATGGATCTGGGCACTAGTCAATGATGATAGACATTGACGTCAGGGCACCAACTTACTTTAGTCAGTGGTCGATATGGTAACAGTCTAGTGGTTCACATGGGGAAGCCCCCACTGGTTATGGTTTGGGAAAGAAGGAATTGGTTAATCATATTTTCAACTATGGGGTAACCCCCACGGTAAGTAAGCCAGCTAAAGAATAACTATGTTTTTGAAACAACTTAAAACGAACACCCAACTGTGAACTCGCTCAACTTTGTTGTTGATTTGTTGTCACATGTCTTGCAGGCCTTTAGGTGCATATCAATTGGAACTTGCTGTCTGGGAAGCTGGAGTGGTCATGGGTGGAGATACATGGAATCTCAATACAAGCTCAATGGTTTATGTACTCTTGGTTTACTAAACACTTAACAAATGAGTTATGCTTCCGCTGTACATAATGAATGATATGTAACGTTTTTAACGTTTTATGTTAATAAATGAAAGTTTTATTTAATTATAATTATGAGTTCAATGTGATTGGTGGCTTGTATCCTGGTCAGTCACGCCTCCTGCGGTGATACTCCGCTTGTGGATTTTGGGGGTGTGACAGATTGGTATCAGAGCCATTGGTTATAGTGAACTTGGTTTTAAAAAAGGGGAAAAACGCTTTTGTAAAACCAGACTATAACCGAACAGTTCTAAAAACGTGAATACGACCATGACACTCAGCTCCAGATTGCAAGGTTCGTCTCTCGTATACTCATTGTACTGCATAACTAGTGAACACTTACATATGATATTGCATGTGATTGCACGTTTAGCACAACAATATGAATTCATGTATTACTTGCATGTGTTATGTGATTGATAGGATGGTATTTCCCTAAACA